>JAWRVZ010000046.1:3172500-3475000 GCA_037043235.1 Rhodeus uyekii
ACACACACACTCTCTCTCTCTCTCTCTCTCTCTCTCTCTCACACACACACACACTCTCTCTCTCTCTCTCACTCAGTTTGATGGATACCGGGGGGCGTGAGAAGCGCGTTCAGAGTCCCACGCGACAGTGACATCAGTGCACGCGCACGCGCACGCGCTCCGGGTTGAGAAATCAAGCAGAGTTTCCCACGAGCAGAAGCGACAAGAGACGCTCGCGAGAGATCGGGATTTATTTATTGATTAATGCGGATATTTATTCGAACTCTTTTGCACTTTTGGGGAGATTTAAAGAAGACTTCTGGGGATCTATGAGAACTTCAGGAAGGATTTGACAGAAGTTGAGTTATGAACCGTTTCTTGGTGAAATTAACGCTTCTGACCGCAGCATCGCTCGCGACGCGGACGCAAGGCATCAGAGTATCAGCACAAGGTAAACATAATGTTATCATTTCACAAATGTTTTTACTTTACTGCCATGATGTGTGTTATTAAGATGTTTTGCATGCAAATATAGGAGCAAATCATTAATGCGCACAATGAAAAATGCACAATTCAGACTTTCTGTGTTAGTGTATAATAGAAATAACTCGCTCTCTTACTAACATGGCGTGTTTAAAACACAGATTATATTGATATGCATTATTGATTCTTTATGTTTTATTCTGTTTGGGTGAATCAGAGTGTCTCCGTTACTAGAAGTGTTTCTGGTTGATGTGAAATCTCTCTTTCTGTAACTTTGAATGTAGTTTCTGTTCTTGTTATTACGGTAAAGCTGATAACTTTAGACGCTCTGACTGTAAGTGTGTGATTTCTGGAGTTATTGTGGTTGTTTGTTAGTGTTGAGGAGTTTTTTTGGGCTGGTTCCTGATGTTGATTGAGTTGCATTGTGTGTGGAGTCTGGAGGAAAGCGATCTGCGAGTGAGTGAATGAATGGAGGGAGGGGGTTGTGCTGTTGTTCTCGTGCGCTGGTAAACAATGGCTCGAGACAGTGTTTTATGGGCTCGTGCTGGACTCTGATTCCTTTTGTCCGCGCGGCGTGGGCACCGCAGCTGTCGCGCGCGCTCCCGTAAGGCGCGCGTGTGTCTCTAGAACTTCACCATACACATACACACACATCCATATACATACATACATACTCTCTCTCTGTTACACAAACACACACACACACACATATACATACACTCTCTCTCTTACACACACACACACATGCATGCATGCATATATACACACACTCTCTCTCTCTCACACACACATACGTACATGCATATATACACACACTCTCTCTCTCTCACACACACACACACATACATAACTTTCCTTTAACTCAATCAGTAGAGCTTTGGTGTTTTCAACGCCAAGGTAATGGGTTCGATTCCCAGGGAAAGCAAGAACTGATAAATTCCATATGCCTTAAATACAACATGCGTTGCTTTGGATAAAAGCGTCTGCCAAATGCATAAATGTAAATGTACATACAGGCACACACACACACACACCAGGCCATGCGCCCGTAGAGGAACCAAGAGAAGACAGACAGAGGAAATGACTCTAGACAGAAGGGATAGGAAACGAAACAGATGCTTATTAATGTTAAATTCTCTATTAAACAAGTGAAGAACATTAAAGAAGTTCTGTGGGGGTGCAGCGGTACAGTAACGATGTATATACTGTTATATTCATGTACCACGTTACTTACATGATACTTCAAATGTGACCCAAGGCCATAGATTGACTTTTTCCTGTACTATGGAGTCTGTCAGCCGTTTTGGTTACACATATTCTTCGAATATCATGTTTTGTGTTCAACAGAAGAAACTCGTACAGGTTTGGAACAACTTTAGGGTGCACTATACCTTTAATTTTCTTAAATAATAACATTTAATATTTAATAACTCCAGGGAAAGTCATTTATTCAGTAAAATAAGTATTTGAAATGCCTAGTGTGTCTTAGTCACTGCTTAGAAGTTTGAAGTCATACGATAAAGAAAAAGTGAGAATTAGCATTCGCGGCGTAATCTATAACGAGGAGCAGTCTGAGGGTTTGAGCAAGAGCTTTGTCTCCAGACAGTCGTTAGCATTTGAAGACGGCCTGCAGGCGGCTGCTTTCATTCAACAAGTGCACAACTGCAGTCTAGAGCGACTGGCTGAGATGTGCTGGTAATCCCTAAAGTGTGACGCTACACGCTTCCGCTAAAAAATACACCTCCCTCCCTTATTGGACTTATTAAACCATATTGAATGCTTGCTCAAAGTCAAATGTGCTCATCCCAACACTGTCAGCTAAACTTAAACGAGTGTGAAGCTGATATATTAATTCTGAAACAGGAAAACCCCTTTAAACCCTTGTTTAAAGCTGACCGCCGCATGGAGGGGAATTGTTGGGAATGTGGAGCTATTTCCAGGCTCAGTGTTAGATAACTGGATTTTTCAGGATCTCTTTAGATGAATAGTCAAGAACCCCCCCACCATTCCCCCATCAAAGTCAGTGATTCACAGTCCAACAAAAGGCCAGTGGCTCTCCATCGGGGCCACGAAACAAAGGGCTCGGATCCTTTTATTGATGTGTATAGGTGGCGAGGATCTTTTGTAAGGAGTCGGCATGTGTGTGTGTGTGCATTGACAGGTGTGCGGTGGATTGTGCACGCTTGACCTGGTTTTCTGCAGGTGAGTTGATTTCTGGGATGCACTAACAGATGTTTGTGTTTGTCCAGGGCAAAGATGCTCCGAATACTGTCAGAATGGAGGTATATGCGAGCTCAAACCGAGCGGAGAAGCATCGTGCAGGTACGTTACAAACATTAAGCTATACCCTCAACAAAAAAAAAAAACGTTTTTATGGTATTAAAATGTTTTTCCACACTAAAAATGGTTCACTGATAGGCTCTTTGTTGAGCTCAAAATGATTCTATGGCATCGTTGTTAAAAAAACCTTAGCTCAAACAGGAGAATGTGGCGCTTGCAACGCCAAGGTCATGGGTTCGATTCCCAGGGAAAGCAAGAACCGATTAGAATGTCAATGTGTTTCTTGAATGCAATGCAAGTCCCTTTGGATAAAAACATCTATCAAATCCATAAAAATGTAAGTTCCAGAGGAGTTTTTATGCTATTCTCTGGCGCTAGAATTCAAAACACGGTTCAGAAGAAACTATAATGAATCAAGAACTTCCAAAGAATCATAGAGGAAAGTTCATTGTTGACCATTGAAGAACATTTACATTCATGCATTTCAGACGCTTTTATCCAAAGCGACTTACATTCAAGAAACACATTGAATCAGTTCTTGCTTTCCCTGGGCATCGAACCCATGACCTTGGTGTTGTAAACACCAATGCTCTACTGATTGAGCAACAGGAACCTTTATTTTAAAGAGTGTAACGTGCATAAAATTGCTTCCACTGAAAATTATTTTTTTCAAGTTTAACAAGAAAATTCAGTATTTGTACTTAAACTTCCCATTTTATTCAATGTGTTGCTTGCTGTTTCTTTGTAATCATTTTTCAGCGTACATGTCTGGTAAAACAGCATGAAAACGAGTGAAGAGAAGCGTGTGTATACCTGTGTGTGTGTGTGTGTGTTTGTAAGCTGTGATCTTCTCGTTGAGATTCCATCTTTAGGACCAAACCCTTCTTAGCAACCAGACAAAGCTCTCAGCATCTTTCGAGTGTGTGAGTGTGTGTGCGCATGTGCGAACATGCATGAGGCCGAAGTCATTCAATTTCAAACTTGGATAAAAGACCCCCTCCCCTCCCAACCCCCCAGTTGTCCGTTGGTGCCCTGCTGCAGTGGGACGCTGCTTCTGTCAAAGTCTATTCATGCCATTCAACCCAACAGCTGGCCCTCACCTCCTATTGTCTCACACACACTTGGCATGGAATAAAGCTTGCATTTTATCGCATAGGATACATGTATACAAGACTTTCAGAATCAGATTATTGTTATTTTTTAAATAATTTCACAATCTTTTTTGCTTTTATCTATTCTCTCACACTCACTAGAGGCTCGTCTGTATGTGTGTGAATGGTGTCTTTTTTGGAGGGCAGATGGCGGAGGGGGTAGTAAGATTGCAGGAGCTCGTGAGAGTGGCCTCTGTGTGTGTGAGACGCATTAAAAGGGCGAAATTTAAAAACAAACAAGTGTGTGAGCCGCATTTCTCTTCTTCATTCTATCTTGTGTTTTTCCTATCTAGGAAAAGTGCCATATCCTGTCACGTTTACACTTTCAAAGTTCAAAATATATTGATTGTGAGGGAGTTCTGGATGGCTGCTAGGTGGTTCCTATGTTATTATAGATGGTTGCTATGATTTCCCCCCCTTTTTTTAAATGTGCATTTTTGTCTGTACGTAAGTTACTGCCATTATGCTAGTAAATTCTGCATGGTTGCTTTCTTTTATTCCTTTTTTGATGAACAAACGTAAGCCTGTGAAAAAGTTGTCGCTATGGTGCTTTGAGTGGTTGCTAGGGAGTTCTGGTTTGTTCCTATGTAGTTGAGTGGTTGCTAGGGGGTTCTGGTTGGTTCCTAGGTAGTTGAGTGGTTGCTAGGGGGTTCTGGTTGGTTCATAGGTACTTTAGTGGTTGCTAGGGTGTTCTGGTTGGTTCATAGGTACTTTAGTGGTTGCTAGGGTGTTCTGGTTGGTTGCTAGGGTGTTCTGGTTGGTTCCTAGGTAGTTGAGTGGTTGCTAGGGTGTTCTAGTTTGTTCCTAGGTAGTTAAGTGGTTGCTAGGGTGTTGAGGTTTGTTCCTAGGTAGTTGAGTGGTTGCTAGGGTGTTCTGGTTTCTTCATAGGTAGTTGAGTGGTTGCTAGGGTGTTCTGGTTTCTTCATAGGTAGTTGAGTGGTTGCTAGGGTGTTCTGGTTTCTTCATAGGTAGTTGAGTGGTTGCTAGGGTGTTCTGGTTTGTTCATAGGTAGTTGAGTGGTTGCTACGGTGTTCTGGTTTGTTCATAGGTAGTTGAGTGGTTGCTACGGTGTTCTGGTTTGTTCCATGTAGTTGAGTGGTTGCTAGGGTGTTCTGGTTTGTTCATAGGTAGTTGAGTGGTTGCTAGGGTGTTCTGGTTTGTTCATAGGTAGTTGAGTGGTTGCTAGGGTGTTCTGGTTTGTTCATAGGTAGTTGAGTGGTTGCTAGGGTGTTCTGGTTTGTTCCATGTAGTTGAGTGGTTGCTAGGGTGTTCTGGTTTGTTCATAGGTAGTTGAGTGGTTGCTAGGGTGTTCTGGTTTGTTCCATGTAGTTGAGTGGTTGCTATGGAGTTCATGGTTCCACGAAGAACCTTTTAACATCCATGGAATCTTTCCATTCCATAAATATAAATTTTTATAGTAAAAAAAAAATAGTGTCATAAAAATAGTATTAAATTGGTCTTTACACTAAGAAAAGGGTTCTTTGGGGAACCAACCATGGTGCTTCTATGGCATCACTGTGAAAACCCACTTTTATAACTTTTATTTTGAAGAATGTGTGGTTGCAGTTCTGGTCTATACAGCTCAGATCATTTGCTCAGAGCAATTGTTTGTTCTTTCACTTGCTTTATCACACACAACAATTCACACCTTTTGTAGTGCCATTAAGATATAGAAGCGTTTAATACACCTTTATAGTTATAACATGAAGTATGAGCAATAATAACAGTGATAATTGCCTTAGCAAGTGGCTCTAATGAACGCATGAATCAGTTTGGCAAAGAAGAAAGGAAGAGAGGGATTTAATCTGAGTTGCTTGCACACACATCCTGTTGTGATGACCCCGTCAATAAACAGGAAGAGCAGAGATATTTTTGCTCCCTTTTTCTCCCAGAAATATCTCTGAACTTTGACGGCTTTCCTGTGTGGTCTGAATCTCAGCCTTGGAAACCGTTTGTAAATCTGCAGTTTTCTGTGACAGTGTGTAAACACGAGGGGATTTCTCTGACTCGCTGCGTCTGAATTGAGGTCAGCGCTGCTTGAAATCACATGAACTTCTGACATTTCGAGAGAAACTGTCCTACTTTACGATGAGTGAAATGTTCCTGTAATGATCTTTGATTATATCTTCATACGAAGGAGTGAAACTCTGATTGTAGTCATACTAGATTACATACTCATTCTATTCTAGGAATCTGATGCCACATTAAAACCCCTTATTTGAAGTATTTGTAGGTGTGATCAGAGTTATGTATGAGCTAAGGCTTAAAACAATGTAAAAAAATTAAAAATAGCTTTCATTAATTGAATTTAAACAACTATTAGATTTTAAAACTTGGATTTAGCCTCTGAAATAAAATAAGCTGACGTTCTAAAATGGCAACAACAATTTAATGACATAAATATATATATTTAATTAACATATAATTAAATATATATTAATATGTATTTATTATATAAATATATTTAATTATAATTATATTTAATTTCATTTTTTAGAACTTCAACTTATTTATATATATATATATATATATATATACACACACATAAAAAACTAATAAAATAAATATTTTAATGTATTATAATATTATATTTTAATAATATTTTATTTAATAAATAAGAAAATATTTTGAATTGGCTGTTGTTTTTATAATGTTTGTTGTTATACTAATAACACTGGTTAGTCTTGTAAATCATCCTTTAATCACGTCTTTAATTTAGTTCAGATGTGTTTATCAGGCAAAATATCCAATTGAATTAAATGTTTTTTTTATCCATTTTGCCTTGTATTCATTCTCCTGAAGTCAAATGTTCCTGATTGCATCCTGATGATTTTTAGAATGTCAACAGCTTCAACCAATTCCAGACTGTTCCTCATTTTTGGGCTTCATTTTACTGAAGCTTCAAGCGTCAATAGTGAATTATGTGAACACAACTACAATACGTGTCCTAATATGCAACAATGTCCCTCTATGTTTTGTTAGTTTTTCGGATTATGAACATCAGTAGTGTTCTTTGACTCCTGGCATCTGTTCTGGAACTTTCGGAATGCCGGAGGGTGGGAAGTTAATTGGAAGCATGGAATCAGAATTCCAGAGTTGTCACTTGAATCCCGGAATGCTCTTTGACCTTCTATCGCTGGTTGAGGTTGGATTGGTGGCAGCTTTCGGGTGGGCATCATCATTTTGATACATGCGTGTTTTAAATGCACCAGAACCAGAGCTATTTGTAGAACGAAGCTCAGTGTGTGTGAGCAGGAGACAGACTGTTGTGATTACCATAAGTTTCTAAATCTGGCCTTGCACCAAAAAAGCGTGTGAAACTGCTTGCGTCTGGAAGCGTGACTTTAACCTTTTACCTTTTGATGAGTAACTTCTGCATTCTAATATTTCACACTCTAGTTTGTTTCTAATGTGTGGGTTTTCATGCACGGTTTATGGTTTGGTTTTCCGATACTCGTCCCTGAACTGAAAATCTGTGTGAATGTAAACCCCAAACATCATCAACGCTCACTGAAGCTCTCAGAAAAACACGGGGGAACATTTCTGTTGATGCAAATGAAGTGAGCGACTTAAATCTTCAGACAATCCACTCAGAACAGATTCATCTGTCATTTTTCCAATAAAGAAAAGCTTTCTTTGTTGTTGTTATTTAATGCCAGAAACATTGAAACCAATTTGAGGAACACGTATAGGAACGCTTTATAATTCTTATATCAGTTGAACTAACAATGAGCAATATAGCTTTGACAGCATTGATTAATCTTTCTTAATGTTAGTCAATAGAAATTCAATGCTCTTAAGTTCAACCTAATGTTAACAGATACAACTTTTGATTGTAAAAATGTATGTTGAACATTTAAGATTAACAACTGCTCTATTGTTCTTTGTTTGTTCATATGTTGACAGATTAAACCTTATTGTAAGTGTTACTGATCTATAATATTTGATGATTTCACAATCTGCGTTGGCCACCAGAACATGAACTGACTCAAATGTTCCCTAACATTTGCAAAGGTGTGAAGTGTAAGATTGTTGAGGGCCAGACGGAGAAAACGAAAGTTTGTTGTTTTGATTCACACCGAGGGGCAGGAAGTCTGCAGAGTGAAAACACACACACACATGCACAGAAGGCGGCAGCAGATGGTAGACCTGCCCACTGGAATGGGGGGGTTTGTACCCTGAAGTCACAAATGTGCTCAGGGGTCAGAGGTCACCGCAGCATCTGTTCACAGTGGAGTCTCACACGCACTCCTGCTCTCGGACCTGTTGCCGCGACGGGCCGCAGATGATTTCTGCTGTCTCTGGGGACAAAGAGAGAGGGGCTGCGTTAATGCCTCAAGTAAACTCACACACTCGTCTGTGCTGCAAGTGTTTGCACTGGGATGTCTGGAGTATTAAAACTGCCGCATGTGAATTTGCTTTTGTATTGTGATTATGCCTAACAATTAAAATGTAAAATTTTTAAAGATATTTTTTTTATATAAAGTTTTTATTTATATATATATATATATATATATATATATATATATAATAAATAAGATATCAATATTGTGTGTAGTATTTTATTTTTTAAACATATGTATATAAATATATATATATATATATATATAAAATAAATAAATATATATGTATGTATGTTTAAAAAATAAAACTGCTATATTCTACATACAATATTGATATCGTAAAAATGTATGTAATGGTTTTATACATTTATTTGTATTCTGAATAATACATCTATTACATTTGTTTCCATTTATTTTTATTCCATTTTCTTTTAAAGAGCAATAAATTCATTACAATGCAATTCGCTACATTTTGAAAATAAATGTGATACATTTTGAGCATGTTTGAAATTTAAGAATCGAACATTCAGCTCTAATAATTTTATTAAACATCACCGTAGATGTTTATATTAAGACTAAACGAATAAGCGCAAGTGATAAATATGGATGAGAACAAATGTCAGTCAAGATTCTGTGCAGATAAAAGTGAGATATCACACACCAGGAGTTTGGGAGGGGCGGAGTTTCCTCTTCTCTTGGGAGCTGCCTTAGTGACCTTATGCCACTCGCCATGGCAACAGGCTTTGGGGGCGGGGCAGAGACCAGTGGGAGGGGCTTGCAGCACAGCTGCCCTTATTTATGCACACCTGCTGCAGCACACAAACACACACTTGCATGAATAAAACACAATCCATTATCTCTGTCTTTTAGCTTCACATTTTGAAATTTGCTTTAGTGGCTGTTGAAGAAAGTATTCAAATGTCGTGTGTGTGTGTGTGTGTGTGTGTGTGTGTGTGTGTGTGTGTGTGTGAGTGTGTGTGTGTGTGTGTTTGTGTGTGGTTCCTGATCGCCCTGAGGAATTTAGATGAATTAGAACAATGTTTTTCTTTCACACACAGTTTGTACACACACATACATTTACTCGGCCAACTAAATGAGAACATGTCATAGATTTCTGCTCTTTTTGTATAGAACAAATAACCATGAACTGAAGACCAAAAGAAAACATTGATTTATAAATGTAAACAAAAATAAATGCATGTAAATAAACCTTTCCATAACCTTAACCCTAAAAGAAAACATTCGCATTTTTAGAAAAAAAAGCATATAAATATGAATAAATGTATTAAAATGAATACAATTACTGTACATATTTCAATGCATTAATCAATGTTAATCTAAATATATTGATATAAAACATAAATGCATATAAACAAACCTTCCCATAACCAAATTCTAATATTAAAAAAATTAATAAATGCAAACAAATATGAATAATTAAATATAAATAAAAAAACATAACATAAATGTGTGTATAAGTATAAATGAATTATTAAATAAGAATAAATGCTTATAAATAAACTGACCCTTAAAACATTTGTATTTCTAGCATTAAAAAGTATTTATAAATTAATATAAAATGTATTCAAATAGGAATAATTAAATCAAAATAAAAAACATTAAATGCATATATAAATAAACTAACACTAAAAGAAAACCTTTTCTAGAATAAAGAAAAGAGAAAAGAAATAATAACTTTTTACTTTGTCGTATTTAGCTCACTTTTTGAGACTGTTATTACCAAACTATTAAGCAATAATAATATTATTTGTGTGTTGTGTTTCTTAGGTGTCCTGCAGATTTCATCGGCTCCAAATGTCAGTTCCCGAACAAGTGCAGCCCATCGCCGTGCCGTAACGGAGGTGTGTGTCGCACGCGGCCGCAGGGGAATGACGTGGAGGTGACCTGCGACTGCGTGTTAGGATACAGCGATCCGCTCTGTCTGACCCCCGTCAATCACGCCTGCATGAGCTCGCCGTGTCGTAACGGCGGCACCTGCTCTCTGCTCACGCTCGACAGCTTCACCTGCCGCTGCCCTCCTGGATGGTCAGGTATGACCTTCACACACGTACCAGTTTAGATGCTCTTCCTTGCGGTTTGGAAGATTAGTTAACCTCTGTTTTTTCTTTTTTATGTGTAGGTAAAACGTGCCAACAGGCTGACCCGTGCGCATCAAACCCCTGTGCCAACGGCGGCCAGTGTTCAGCGTTCGACTCGCACTACATCTGCACCTGCCCTCCTAACTTCAACGGCCAGACGTGTCGGCAAGACGTGAATGAATGCGCAATCTCTCCCTCCCCCTGTCGTAACGGAGGCACCTGTATAAATGAGGTGGGCTCGTACCTCTGCCGGTGCCCACCCGAGTACGCTGGCACACACTGCGAGCGCCTGTACCACCCGTGTCACCCTTCGCCCTGCAGGAACGGAGGGACTTGCTTACAGACCAGTGAAACCACCTATGCCTGCACTTGTCTGTCAGGTAAGAGTGCTTAGCCTTTTTAAAAGAAGTTTAGCATCCCTTTTTATATATACCGTATTTATTAGAGTATAACGTGCACACGTGTATAATGCGCACACCTAATTTTTGATTAAAAATCTGTATAATTTTTTTCACACCAAGCATTGTAATTGACAAAAAAACATTGTTGAACACGTGCAGCCATGATAAAAAACATTTATTTATTGTATAACATATACTTATACAGTAATACCTTGGTTTACCAGTTTAATTCGTTCCAAGAGCGAGCTCGTAAACCAAAATACTCCTACACCAAAACAAATGTCCCCATAGGAATGCACTAAAAATCAATTAATTCGTTCCACATGACCACAAATGCCCATTTTAAATATTTTTGGGGTTTTACCCTATTAATTGCAGTTAAAATTATAACCATTAAGATCTCATATAAATACTAATTAATAATTGACAATTAAACTCTAAAAACACTTTACAATTTACTGTAATGCACTTCAGCTGAGGAGGGAGGAGGGGGAAGCGGGAAAGCAAGGATTCAAGTGCAAATGAGTGAATATATTATAATAGTGCAGAAAACAAATGAAGTGATGAACGAATGAACGCGCAGGAGCCGCGAATGAACGAACAAATTCGCGGGAGCCTCGAACGAAGGAATTCGCGGGAGCCTCGAACAAACGAATTTGCGGAGCCGTGAACGAACGAACGAATTCGCGGGAGCCGCGAATGAACGAACGAACGAATTCGCGGGAGCCACGAACGAGTTTTTTTTCCTTCGCACTCACATACAGTGAGCGGCTGCAGCCCGTAAAATGCGCAGCGTGAACTCACAATTCGCCGGCCGTCAAAACAAAACCCCCACCCCACCCCAGCCCAGCCCTCGTGTATAACGCGCACCCTAACTTTGATTAATTTTTTTGGTAGAAAATTTTGCGCGTTATACTCGAATAAATACGGTGTATATATATATATATATATATATATATATATATATATATATATATATACATACATACATACATACATACATACATACATACATACATACATACATACATACAGACACACACTACCGTTTAAAGGTTTTAGATCGGTAAGATTTAGAAGTCTCTTCTGCTCACCAAGGCTGCATTTATTTGGTTTAAGAGCACTGTTTTCTATGTGAATATATTTTAAAATGTAATTTATTCCTGTGATCAAATGTGAATTTTCAGCATCATTGAAGAAAGTTAAGAAGAACAGCATTGAAAGTATAAAATAGAAAGTGTTTGTAACATTATAAATGTCTATACTATTACTTCTGATCAATTTAACGCATCCTAGCTGAATGAAAGTGTTAATTTCGTTCCAAAAATAAAAATTTGTGCCCATCTAAAACCTTTGAACAGTAGTGTTAATTTTATATTAAATTATAAATATGAATAAATATAAATTAAATAATATTTTCTTTAAATGTACTTAATTTATAGATATTATTTTATATTCATTAATCGTTTTTAAAGCAATAGCGTTTGTCTTGGCATGCGCTAATAACTCAGCTACTCATTACCAGCATGTCAATCTTGCGTGGAATGCGCTGTTTTTTCTCTTGTAGTTTATATTTAATCCCAATGAGTGACCAAGATGACTCGCTCGAGCACATAAACACAATCTCTGTTCGGTCTCAGACTCTTTGATGTGCGCTGACCGTGATTTGTCTCTTGCAGGGTTCATGGGTCAGACGTGCGAGCATAACGTAGACGACTGCACCCAGCATGCCTGTGAGAATGGAGGCAGGTGTATAGACGGAGTCAATACCTACAACTGCCACTGTGACAAACACTGGACCGGTAATACTTTTTTGAAGCTTCTTTAGTATAATAATAACATTAATAATACAAATATGTTTTTGCCTCACCTCGCGTTTGTCTTCTGACCCATTCTTTCTTCAGGTCAGTACTGTACGGATGACGTAGACGAGTGCGAACTCTCACCTAACGCTTGTCAGAACGGAGGAACGTGTCACAACACCATCGGCGGGTTCCACTGCGTGTGTGTGAACGGCTGGACGGGCGACGACTGCAGTGAGAACATCGACGACTGCGCCAGCGCTGCGTGTTCGCAAGGCGCCACCTGCCACGACCGAGTTGCGTCGTTCTTCTGCGAGTGTCCACACGGCCGCACTGGTACGTCTGTTTGTGCAGTATTTATTGTTTTAATCACATCCCAGTGTTATTTGAATAATATTTATGTTAAATTCTAGTTAGATCTGCATGATTGTTAAAAGATCGCAACCTCGATTCAAACACAATCTTATTCCTTAATAATTCACATTCTATTAAACGTTTATTGTTGTGCATGTTTGTCACATGTGTTTTTGATCAAACAAATTGAAATATCAGTCAAAGATAACACAAATAAATTTTTAAATGACGTGTTATCTTTGTTTGAGCTGAAACACATAAGTGTGACACATGCACAACAATAAGAAATCAGGAAGGGGGCAAACACTTCCAGCGACCAAGATTGGTGAATTTGTGATCGCGAGAATGAACGTTTGGTGTGAGACCCTGAGCGACACTGAGACCCAAATGAACGAGTGCAAGAAGAGTGACAAGTTAAATAGAATAATCAAGTGTCTACTAGCAAATTAGCATATAAATGACCAATAACCAATTGGCATTCCAACCTAAATTCGAGGTCATGATAAAATGGAGGTTAATTTGAATTACACTACGTTGCAACACTGAAAAGACCGAACCCGCAGTGATGCATCACCCGTGTATCGGAAACCGTCGCTGGACCGAGAGCAAATCACCAAATCATTGAATCATTCACTGAAGAGATTTGTTCAGAAAAGCTGATTCATCCAGTAATGAAACGAGTAAGTCATTTATAACTATTTATATCTAACCAATTAAAAAAAAAATCTAATTAGTTAATTTTTTTAATGGACTGCAACAATTAACATTTTGTCAGAACCCGTAGTAGTTTTACATCTCATTTTATTTAGTTGTCTGATCAGAATTGTGATCTCTATTTGAATCGGTTTATCTAGAATCATGCATCTATTTGTTAGTCATTTTTATTTTATAAATAGTCTTTTATTAGTTTTAATTGAAATATATATTTTTGTATTGTTTATATATTATTATATTATGTACTATTTTAAGTTTTAGTTTTCTAAACTTAAACCTAGGTTTCAATGTGCAGGCTGGTGGTGGTGGTGTAATGGTGTGGGGGATGTTGGCAGACTTTAGGCCCCTTAGTGCCAATTGGGCATCGTTTAATGCCACGGCCTACCTGAGCATTGTTTCTGACCATGTCCATCCCTTTATGACCACCATGTACCCATCCTCTGATGCTGCTTCCAGCAGGATAATGCACCATGTCACAAAAAATGATCTTTTATAGTTTTAGCTAACAATAAAAACTGCGTTCCCCACAGGTCTCCTGTGTCACCTAGATGATGCCTGCATCAGTAATCCGTGTCAGAAGGGCTCAAACTGCGACACCAACCCGGTGAGCGGGAAAGCCATCTGCACCTGTCCGCCCGGATACACCGGATCCGCCTGCAACCAAGACATCGACGAGTGCTCACTCGGTAACAACCCCATCTGATTCAAAGCATTTGAAATGCTGGACGATTCTTGCATTGCAATATTGTTTACGATTTGATGCGTTTCAGGTGCAAACCCATGCGAGCACGGCGGACGCTGTCTCAACACTAAAGGCTCCTTCCAGTGCAAGTGTCTCCAAGGTTATGAAGGCCCGCGCTGCGAAATGGACGTTAATGAGTGCAAGTCAAACCCCTGCCAGAACGACGCCACCTGCCTCGACCAAATTGGCGGATTCCACTGTATCTGCATGCCAGGTATGGGTGTTTTAACATTAATCTGCATCACAAGTACATCACTACTGCTGCTGACTGACTGTTTTGACCTGTAGGTTACGAGGGGGTGTTTTGTCAAATAAACACCGACGATTGTGCATCACAGCCTTGCCTCAACAACGGAAAATGCATCGACAAGATCAACTCGTTCCACTGCGACTGCCCCAAAGGTAATCCATTTTCAGAGAACTAGCCACGGTTGGGTCTTTTTACAATGTCACTGTATGTGAGCAATCCGTTTGTGTTTCTCTCCAGGGTTCTCTGGGAATTTATGTCAGGTGGATGTGGATGAGTGCGCCAGCACACCGTGTAAAAATGGCGCTAAGTGCACAGACGGCCCGAACAAATACACCTGCGAATGCACTCCAGGTACAGCTATTCCAAGACTTATTCTATATTTTGTAGCAATTGTCTCTCCCATTTCTAATGTGAGATTTGCACCAAAGACGTTTCACATTTGTTTTGGTTAAAATATTCCACCCTTTTCTTACCCTTGAATCTTATGAATTGTAAATTACCTGTACAGTAGTACCTCGGTTTACAAGCGACTTGGTATACGAGCAAATCGGTGTACGAGCATGGAGGGTCGAATCGGTGTACGAGCATTGTATCGGTGTACGAGAAAAAAATTCCCTCACCCATGCGCATTTTTGTGTGGAAAAAGTCCCAATGCTCAGCATCCTTGTGCGCATTTTTACTGGAAATATCCTAAACACAGCCTCTCATAACACAGTCACAAGGTTCCAACCCCTTTATAACCCCTTCACTCATTCTGTCAGGGTTTTAGTAGTGAGCGAGGACTCAATCGCAAGGGGAAGAGAGTTTATTGAAAACAAGAACAAAAAACACAAACAAAACTACCCCGTGGGGAAAAACTGACTAGGACTAGACTTGACTTGACTGGAACTAGACTAGATCTTGACATGACTTGACACAACACATGGACCAAAACTCAGGCATACAAAGTGCAACGAAGCAGCACAGGACGGCAAACACAAGGAGACTAAATACCCAGGAGGAAAAGCAATAGAGAGAAAGACACAGCTGGAATAAAATCAAACTAATGACAATGAAACAAGACGGGCGGGGTAACAGACGAGACATGAACATGAAGCCAATTACACAAAGACGACGCGCAGCTGGCGACAAACCAAACTGCGCGTGACAAAACAAGCACGCGGCCGATGGGATGCGAACCGCGTGCCAAAACATAAACACACGGACGAGAGGAGGCGCGGCTCGCGCAACGCTTGAAACCGCGCCCACTCACAAGACGTAGAGCTCGCAAGAACGAGTGTAAACACCTGTTCTCGTGAGCTCACGACAAGGACGAACAAAACGAGTTATGAATGCCCGAATCCCGATCCAAAACCGAAACTAGACAAGACCAGTCTCGGGATCAGACATCATAACTCGCACATAAGACGTTACACAGACAAGCGCGCGCACAGCTCGAATACACGAGGCCATGCGCACACACATCAGACACGAGACAATACGGTAGTGTCAGAGCTCTGCCACAAAACCAAGAAATGACTAGACCGAATGTGGCAGAACCCTGACACATTCATTCTCTCCGCTTCGCTTGGTTTGGTTGCATCGTTCACCACAGTGATACTTTATAAGTGGTTTTACCTCGTATTCTTAACATTAATTGTGACCGCTATTGTTCACGTAGTGAAATATACACGCACAGTACCTCTAAACAGTAACTGTAACTGTGTTCATTGTCTCCTAGTTCTGCCTGTGTGTGTGTGTGTGTGTGTGTGTGTATGTGTGTGGTCACTGAACACCTGATTCTCATATCATCTGCATATCTCCCCGCTTTCGTTCGCGGCTCCCGTGAGTTCGTTCGTTCGCGGCTCCCGTGAGTTCGTTCGTTCGCGGCTCCCGTGAGTTCGTTCGTTCGCGGCTCCCGTGAGTTCGTTCGTTCGAGGCTCCCGTGAGTTTGTTCGTTTGTTCGTTCGAAGCTCCCGTGAGTTCGTTCGTTCGTTCGTTCGAAGCTCCCGTGAGTTTGTTCGTTCGTTCGCGGCTCCCGTGAGTTCGTTCGTTCGTTCGCGGCTCCCGTGAGTTCGTTCGTTCGCGGCTCCCGTGAGTTCGTTCGTTCGCGGCTCCCGTGAGTTCGTTCGTTCGTTCGCGGCTCCCGTGAGTTCGTTCGTTCGTTTGCGGCTCCCGTGAGTTCGTTCGTTCGTTCGCGGCTCCCGTGAGTGAGTTCGTTCGAGGCTCGAGTGAGTGAGTTCGTTCGAGGCTCCCGTGAGTGAGTGAGTTCGTTCGCGGCTCCCATGTTCCAGGACTTTCACTCTAGATTATCACTTTGTTTTCTGCACTATTATAATAAATTCACTCATTTGCTCTCATCCTTGCTTTCCCCGCTCCCCCCTCCTCCCTCCTCTCTCTCCTCCACGCACACTGCCTGAAGTGCATTACAGTAAATTGTCAAGTATTTTTAGAGTTTAATTGTCAATTATTAATTAGTATTTATATGAGGATTTTAATGCTTACAATTTTAACTGCAATTAATAGGGTAAAACCAATTTTTTTTTAAATGGGCGTTTGCGGTCGTGTAGATTGAATTAATTGATTTTTAGTGCATTCTTATGGGGAAATTTGTTTTGGTGTACGAGCATTTTGGTTTACGAGCTCGCTCTTGGAACGAATTAAACTCGTAAACCGAGGTATTACTGTATTATGATTGTCTAACCTCTTCAAATAGGAAATGAGTCACTGTCAACATTCTAATTAAGGAGTGTATGTTAAAAAATATCAACAAGTCTATATAGATATACAGTGGAATCCGGTTATGTCGACGGCCTCGGGGGTTGCAAAAAAGCGTTGAGATAAACAACAGCCAATATGGTGATTTGTTTGAAGCAGCGATCGACATGCTATAAAAATGTACATACACTGTACATGTTTGCTAACAACAAAGGCATATGTGCAGCAACTAACAGCAGATATTCACCAGTATACAATAAAAAACACCTTCCATGCACATGCGGTTACTATGGTTTCTTTACAAAGTCTAAAATGCTTTGTTGCTTTTTGCCTTTAACGGTCTGCTTGAAAACAAATGCTTCTATCAGTAACAACGTCTTTGTCGATGTCAATGTAATCTGGGAATTCCTGGACAGTGAAGGTGAACTCCTGTGCCTCTTCCAAGATAGCGTCTGTAAAGCTTGATTTTTCCGCGAGTTCTTCTGCGGCTGAACGGCACTGCGCCGTAAGAGTGATTGAAGCGTCATTGAAGTGAGCGACCATACAGACCGTGAAGCACGTGCAACTCGTACTCAGTGAACTCGGTACTATCATTAGTCACGGGATCGAGATAACTGATGTAAAGTGGCGACTTTGTCCCTCTTTTGTGCTCGAGATATCAGGGTTCGACGACATAAAAGAATCGACATAACCGATAAGAAAATGCTAAGAAAAAGGGTGCAACTTAATTAAAATTTTAGTCTTAATTAACTAAATTAAAAAAAAAAAAATTTATTTTAAATTTCTTAGTCCCTCCATTTTTCTGGCTTATAATTCAAGCGGGATCTGAAACTTTTTATTGTGAGCACTTTTCTTCATGACAAATTGCTTTCTGTATTCCTCAAGTTGTAAGTCACTTTGTATAAAAGCATCTGCTAAATGAATAACTGTAAATGCAAATGACCTGTGTTACGATTGGCTGCCCTCGTAGAATAGGAAATGAGTGTCACTGGCAACGTTTTAAGTGTGTAATGTGGGTTTTCAAATGTCCGTCTGCAGGTTTTGCTGGCGTTCACTGTGAGTTGGACATCAACGAGTGTGTGTCGAGCCCTTGTCATTACGGTGTGTGTCGGGATGGCGTGGCCTCGTTCACTTGTGATTGTCGCCCTGGATTCACCGGCCGCCTGTGCGAGACCAACATCAACGAGTGCTTGAGTCAACCGTGCCGAAACGGAGGCACCTGTCAGGATCGAGAGAACTCGTACACCTGCACCTGCCTTAAAGGAACCACAGGTAACGCACGCACACGCATAAAAACACAGGCAAAGTGACGGTGAGTGAGGGATGATACAGTTATCATGTTGCGATTGTTTCCACAGGTGTGAATTGCGAGATAAACATCGACGACTGTAAGAGTAAACCATGCGACTATGGAAAGTGCATCGACAAGATCAACGGTTACGAGTGTGTGTGTGAACCCGGATACACAGGTGAGCCAGTGCAGTGTGTGTGTGTGTGTGTGTGTGTGTGTGTGTGTGTGTGTGAGAACCCAGATACACAGGTGACTCGGTGCAGCATCTCTGTGTATGTGTGTGTGTGAGTGAACCCGAATACACGTGTGTGTGTGTGTGTGTGTGTGTGTGTGTATGTGAACCCGGATACACAGGTGAGTCAGTGCAGCATCTGTGTGTGTGTGTATGTGTGTGTGTGAGAACAGGTGGCCAGCGACGTGCAGAGCTTGTGTATCAGATAACAGATATGACTTAGGACAGAAACTGCCTTTCCCAACTGGGACACACACAGGTGTGCTTTACATCAATGCTACAGCCTGAGTGATCAAGAGTGACCCGTTTCATCTTATAATTAAGGTGAACGCTACAATAGGCCTTGTTAAACCGGTCACGGATAAAGGGCGGCAGGGGTTTTTCCAAGATTTAGCATAATCTGTGTTGAGTAAAATAGTCCAGCTTCTTTCTGACCCGTAGAATTAAACAGCCTGTTCGTATCTGAAGAATTTCATATGTAAATGATCTGTATTGTGATTGGGAAACTTCTTCATTGCCAACCTTCAAAAAACCATCAAATTTTCCAACCTCAACCTCAATTTAACAACTTTTTCTGCTAAAATAGCATTGAGTGCAAAGCTGAAACAAATTATATGCTTGAACCTAAAAGATACCAATATTTTCATGCAAATGGAAAGCATACATAACTATATCTAACTTTAATACACTGAAAAGTGTTCATTTTCCCACATTTCTTGCGTGTGTGCGCATGTTCACTTTATATAAACTCTTAACTCTTTTTATTTTATTTTTACTTTTGCTATATACAACTTTATTTTTATTAAGGGATCATATTGCCCTCATTTTCAACTATATATATATTTTTTAATTTCAACTTCTGTTTTTGTTTTTTTTAATAACTAAAATGACATTTAATGCAAAGCCGAAATGGCAGCTTTTATCAACATGAACCTAAAAGTAAAAAAAGACTTTTAAGCTATTTAATTTAGCTAGATGCTAATACTTGCATGCAAAGGGAACAAAAACACAATTGTGTAGTTGTAGTCTCTCCCAATGCTGTCATGCATAAGAACACATTGTCTTTGTAACTTTATTTTATTAAGGGCTGAAATTACCCACAATCCTTCCATTAAGAAGGCAAAAACCTCACATTTTTACACCTTTTTCCTATAAAAATAGTACTAAATGCTAAGCTAAAAGTCAAGTCACCTCATGGACTCAAATGCCTCATTGTTTGCTACATAATACAATTTAAAACCGTGTCCCTGAAATATAAACCAAGGATAATAGTTAGCAGTCTATGGGGGTTGAGCAGGTCTTTTAGCACCACTGAACCCTTCTTGAGCAGTGTGTGTTACAGTAAGTATTGCACTCCAAACAGTGTGTGTGTGTGTGTGTGTGTGTGTGTGTGTGTGTGTGTGTGTGTGTGTGAGAGAGAGAGAGGGAAACTGCAATAAAGTCCCATTGTTGTAAGAGAATCAAACAGTTACCCATTACCCTACAAAGGAGGGTTGTGTGAGTGTGTGGAGGGGGTAATTGTTGTTCGGCCGTGTGTGAAATGGGGTCTGTCCTTTTGTATCTGCAAACATCCCTCTGTTGGACCTGCCCTCCCCCCAGCGAGTGTGTGTGAGCGGGACTGAAAGACTGAAAGAAAGGACGAATGAAAGAGCACAAGAGGGTGGAGGAAATCTTTTGTGCGTTTGGAGTAGGGCTGGAGATTTGGGATGGGGCCCACACACACACACACACACACACACAAAGGCAGACAAAGTACAAGAGGTCAACACGCATCTCAGGAGTCCCAAGGAAAATTCCTTTACTACTGAGTGTTTGATAGTTTTACATTTCAAACTTTGATTCGATTACAGTTAGACTCTTTGGACAGCATCATCTCGTCAATAAAATGATTGGCAGTCTGTTCTCCACTCATGAATGCAATGTCAATGGCCTTTAAGTTGTTTATTACCATGAAGATGTGAGATTCACCTTAGAAACAACTTAACATCCATTTAACCTCCTTAAACGAGGTCAAAATGGGTTGTTTTCACGTTTCCTCAACTTCTCAGTTTCAGTTCTGCTGATGTAATCAAGGCCACTTCTGTGCTTTTACTCCACAAGGACACAATAAATTGATCGAAAATGACAGTAAACAATTTTTGGCATTATTGTCAAAGTCCAGTACAGTAGAACCCCGACTTACGAAACGCTCTACGTACGAAAAGTTTGACATACGATAAAAGATTTCGGGGTTTTTTCCACCCGAGTTACGACAAAATGATCGAGATGTGAAAAACTAAATCAATTTCCGAGTTTTGTTTTGATATTCGCGCTGATTTTGGTTCGGGTTGGATGAAGACTACAGTTTGTCCGGTCAGAACAATGATGTCTCACTCAGGGAATAATCCAAAACTGGTATTTATTAAAGGTGCATAGATCGATAAAACCTCAACGATTGGCATTAATTCCCTGTATTTCACTCAATAAACTATATACAATCTTCAGCCGATCTCTTTTACCTTAATCATCCATCAACTCTCTTCTGTCACGACACTTCCTGAACTCCGAGGGAAAGGTTGGAATAGACCATTTCGCACTGAATGACAGGGATGGCTGGAATAGTCCATGTAAGAAGGGGAACACTTTTTACAATCCTGCTCTCCTATTGGTCAGCATCGCTCCCACCAGCCTCTGCTATTAGCATAAACTTTTTTCTAATCAGTAACCATGGATGTGAAGATTGTTGCTGAAGTCAAAGGGAAGAAGAGGGTGTATTTTATTGAGTCGAAAAGGAAGAGTATTGAGAAGTATGAAGCTGGGTTGCGCTTCATCCAATGCTGAATATGGTGTTTTTTTAAGGCTTGGAACAGATTAGGCAATTAACGTGTAAAAGCCTGACCGACATACGAAAAGATCGACATACGAAACCAACCTCGGAACGGATTAATCTCGTAATTCGGGGTTCTACTGTATTATAATAATAATAATTTCTTACATTTATATAGCGCTTTTCATGACACTCAAAGCGCTTTACAAGGATTATAAATCATAGTTTCCAAAAAATATGAAGCGGCCTATTTTCTACATTGATAACAATAAGAAATGGTCTGACAGTTGAACGCAAGAGAAAACACGCGTTGTCAAATCAATATGCACACAAATAAAAGTACAAAAGTTGGAATATATATTCTTTTGAGTGTGTATTATTCTAGGTTATGCAATTGTGTAATATAATTGGCTTAAATTCCTTATTACGTAAAGTTTGTTCATGCATTTAATAACTGATGTTTTGGCTTTGTATCCAATGAAAAAAAATTAACATTCTTTCTCTTATGTAGCATAAATGAAGATAGATGGGTAGATGATAGAACGATAGATAGATGGCTGGATGATAGAATGATAGAAGGAACGATAGATGGCTGGATGGATGATAGAATGATATAAAGATAGATGGAGGGATGATAGAATGATAGAAAGATAGATAGATGGCTGGATGAATGATAGAATGATATAAAGATAGATAGATGGATGATAGAATGATATAAAGATAGATAGATGTATGGATGGATGATAGAATGATATAAAGATAGATAGATTGCTGGATGGATGATAAAATGATATATAGATAGATAGATGGATGGATGATAGAATGATATAAAGATAGATAGATGGATGGATGGATGATAGAATGATATAAAGATAGATAGATGGATGGATAGATGATAGAATGATATAAAGATAGATAGATGGATGGATGGATGATAGAATGATATAAAGATAGATAGATGGATGGATGATGGATGATAGAATGATATAAAGATAGATAGATTGCTGGATGGATGATAGAATGATATAAAGATAGATAGATTGCTGGATGGATGATAGAATGATATAAAGATAGATAGATGGATGGATGGATGATAGAATGATATAAAGATAGATAGATGGATGGATGATATAACGATAGAAAGAACGATATATGGTTGGATGGATGATAGAGTGATAGAACGATAGATGGATGGCTGGATGGATGATAGAATGATAGAACGATAGATGAATGGCTGGATGGATGATAGAACGATAGAAAGAACGATATATGGTTGGATGGATGATAGAATGATAGAACGATAGATGGATGGCTGGATGGATGGATGATAGAATGATAGAACGATAGCTGAATGGCTGGATGGATGATAGAACGATAGAAAGAACGATATATGGTTGGATGGATGATAGAATGATAGAACGATAGATGGATGGCTGGATGGATGATAGAATGATAGAACGATAGCTGAATGGCTGGATGGATGATAGAACGAAAGTACGATGGATGGATGGATGATAGAACGATAGAAAGTACAATAGATGGATGGATGAGCTTCACAGTCTTAAACCTCGTCCACATTTCAAAGTAACATTAGGCCGTTTTGCTTCATATGACGATCAGGTTATTTCACATAAGCATATGCATACACATGGTTTGTGCTGCTGCGTCACCTGTTCATCAGCAGATTCTGTGCTCTTTATTCATAATAATGTGTCATAATAATGTGTAATAACGCCTCCTTCATCTAACATTTCTGTCAATGTCAGGGAGAGAGTTAAAGCATGTTGTGTTTTTCCGCACAGGCTCGATGTGTAGCATCAACATTGACGACTGCGCGTTACACCCCTGTCACAACGGCGGCACCTGCATCGACGGGGTCAACGCCTTCACCTGCGTCTGTCCGGAGGGCTTTCGGGACGACACCTGCCTCTCTCAGCACAACGAGTGCTCCAGCAACCCCTGCATCCACGGCAGCTGCCTGGACCAGATCAACAGCTACAGGTGTGTGTGTGAGGCCGGCTGGACGGGGCGCGACTGCGACGTCAACATCAACGAGTGCCTGTCCAGCCCGTGTGTGAACGGCGGCAGCTGCAGGGACATGACCAGCGGATACGTGTGCAGCTGCAGAGCCGGATTCAGCGGTGAGTTCAGTCTGCGTGATGCTACACACACTGATCATGCTCGCATGAACGCTTTTAAATCAATGCAATAAAGGCATATTTTATTATGTTTTTCATGACATTGTTACAATAAGTCTTAATACACTTGAGTATGCATTTGCCCACTTTTGTAATTTTTTTCATCCATCCATCCATCCATCCATCTATCTATTGTTCTATTATTCTATCTATCATTTCATTACTCCATCCATAGTTCTATTTACCATTCTATCTATTGATCGTTCTGTGATCCATCCATCTATCCATCCATAGTTCTATCTACTGTATCCAGCCATTCTTCTATCGTTCTGTCATCCATCCAGCCATCCATCTATCGTTCTTTCTATCATTCTATCATTCATTCATTTATCTATCCTTATATCATTCTATCATCCATTCATCTATCTATCCTTATATCATTCTATCATCCATTTATCTATCGTTCTTTCTATCGTTCTATCATCTATTCATCCATCCTTTTTTTGTTCTGTCATCCATCCAGCCATCCATCTATCGTTCTTTCTATCATTCTACCATCCATTCATCTATCTATCCTTATATCATTCTATCATGCATTCATCTATCGTTCTTTCTATCATTCTATCATCCATTCATCTATCTATCCTTATATCATTCTATCATCCATTCATCTATCTATCCTTATATCATTCTATCATGCATTCATCTATCGTTCTTTCTATCATTCTATCATCCATTCATCTATCTATCCTTATATCATTCTATCATCCATTCATCTATCTATCCTTATATCATTCTATCATGCATTCATATATCGTTCTTTCTATCATTCTATCATCCATTCATCTATCTATCCTTATATAATTCTATCATCCATTCATCTATCTATCCTTATATCATTCTATCATGCATTCATCTATCGTTCTTTCTATCATTCTATCATCCATTCATCTATCGTTCTTTCTATCATTCTATCATGCATTCATCTATCGTTCTTTCTATCGTTCTATCATCCATTCATCCATCCTTTTTTTGTTCTGTCATCCATCCAGCCATTCATCTATCGTTCTTTCTATCATTCTATTATCCATCCAGCCATTCATCTATCTTTCTTTCATCCATTCATCTATCCTTCTATCATCTCTTCAGCCATTCATCTATCATTCTTTCTATCGTTCTTTCATCCATCCATCCAACCAACCATCTATCGTTATATCATCCAGCCATTCACATAACAATCTTTCTATCGTTCTCTCATTCATCCAGCCAGCCATCTATCTATCATTCTATCGTTCTATCATCTATCCATCTATCTTCATTTATGCTACATAAGAGAAAGAATGTTTCTACTAAAAATGCTCTTTTTTTTCTTCATTGGATACAAAGCCAAAACATCAGTTATTAAATGCATGAACATAAACTTTACGTAATAATGAATTTAAGCCAATTATATTACACAATTGCATAACCTAGAATAATACACACTCAAAAGAATATATATTCCAACTTTTGTACTTTTATATGTGTGCATAATGATTTGACACGTGTGTTTTCTTGCGTTCAGGTCCCAACTGCCAGATGAACATTAACGAGTGTGCGTCCAACCCCTGCCTGAACCAGGGCACCTGCATCGACGATGTGGCCGGATTCAAGTGCAACTGCATGCTGCCTTACACAGGTACAAACACTCATTGTGCAGCTGTTACACAGCTGTTCGCTTTAAACAGCAAACTTCTCAGAGGTGCACGTAAAACTACCCGGGGAGGTGGAATAACACCACTGTGTCGAGGGTGGCTACTCAAATAGGTGTATTTCCTGTTTGGACCCTTCCTGTTTCCTGTTGAGGTAAAGAATCGACAATAGAAGGAAACTCCGAGTGACTTCCTGCTGCGGCTGCTCTCGGTGGAAACTGATAAAGAAGTGCCTGCAGGAACTGAGCTGGAAAAACAAAGAAAGATTAACTTCTCTGGGCTTATTTTGAGGAGGAAACCTGTGGATTTCTGGAAGATTAGTTTAAACGGTGTCATTTTATTGGTAGCAGAACAAAAGTACTTTTTATGGTATTTTCATTCCTGTATCAATGTTATTTTAATGTCACTGATATACAATTTATTTGAATTAGTTTTTATTTTTAATGTTTTTTTATTTAAAGTTCTTTTTTAATTATTATTATTTTCAGTATTAATCTGTGTAGTTTTTATGAAATCTTTAGTTTTAGTTAATTTCAGGACTTGTATTGCTAACTGTCAACAAGTAACAAATTCATTTTCGTTAACGATGATAGAACTGCGTCCATTTTGACACTTTCTCGATGTGTGTTTCAGGCGAGGTGTGTGAGAACATTCTGGCTCCCTGTGCGCTGCGTCCTTGTAAGAACGGCGGCGTGTGTCGTGAATCTGAGGATTTTCTTAGTTTCTCTTGTGCTTGTCCTGCTGGATGGCAAGGTAAGAGTGTGTGTGAGTTTGTTAGAGTTTCATGCCCTCTATTGACCCTCTTCGTCATCGCAATCACCCCCATCTCTCTCAACAGGTCAGACGTGCGAGGTGGACATTAACGAGTGTGTGAGGAATCCTTGCACTAACGGAGGGGTGTGTGAGAACCTGCGCGGTGGATACCAGTGCCGCTGCAACCCTGGATTCACCGGAGATCTGTGCGAGAATGACATCGACGACTGCGCGCCAAGTAAGACATGGAAAAACCTGGAAAAAATCATAAAACATTACATTCTGCTTGTGATCCCCTTTAATCCTGCCTACATAGGCAGCTTACCATTGTTTTAAACTTTAACCACACTACAATTACACTCAAAAATATTATATGTGGGTTTAAAATCACACTTTATGAAGTTTTATTCTCTCTCCTGTAGTTGCATCTTAGTTTAATGTGCATTACAAAGGCTGTGTTACTAAGAAGTGCAAATAATATTTATATTTATATAATACTTTATATGCAGCTTGCTAGGCTTTAAAATAGTCAATGTTTTAAAGGGATCCTCTCAATTTTAAGACATGCAAAACAATTCAATGTGGTTTTGAATGTTTAAAAAACAAGTGGTTACATTTTGATACCATTACTTGATAAACAAGAGTTATTAAAATGCCTGAATATGGCAGTAATTGTAATTATTCCCCGTCTCAGATCCGTGCAGTAACGGCGGTGTGTGTCAGGACCGGGTCAACGGCTTTGTGTGTGTGTGTTTGGCTGGTTTCCGCGGGGAGCGATGTGCAGAGGACATAGACGAGTGCTTGAGCGCCCCCTGCCGTAACGGAGGGAACTGCACCGACTGTGTGAACAGCTACACCTGCAGCTGTCCTGTGGGGTTCAGCGGCATCAACTGCGAGATCAACACACCGGACTGCACTGAGAGGTGGACGCTCCTCATAGACCTATTTCATCATACTGCCAAAAGTTTTATACATACAGATCACATTAAAGTCAATAAGATCGTTGTCACTTGCTGAATTTAAATGCATTGTAAACTCATTTAATTCTTGTTTTTTATTATTTAAAATGCATTGATATTGTGATTTCGCACTTCTTTTTCATTGGCATGCAAGCAATCTCAATACGCGTTTCTTGTCTACAGCTCCTGTTTTAATGGCGGAACGTGTGTGGACAGCATAAACTCGTTCTCATGCGTGTGTTTGCCGGGATTTACCGGGAGTTACTGCCAGCATGACGTGAACGAGTGTGACTCAAGGCCTTGCCAGAACGGGGGCACCTGTCAGGACGGATACGGCACATACAAATGCACATGCCCACATGGATACACTGGATTCAACTGCCAGGTACACAAGAACCAAGCGTGTTTTATATATGTATATGTGTATATTTTTAGATGTAACTCACATGTCATATCTGCTGATATTTGTTTCAGAGTCTGGTGCGCTGGTGTGACTCCTCCCCCTGTAAGAACGGTGGCTCATGTTGGCAGCAGGGGGCATCTTTTACCTGCCAGTGTGCCAGTGGCTGGACGGGCATCTACTGCGACGTGCCCAGTGTCAGCTGTGAGGTCGCTGCCAAGCAGCAAGGTAGCAGTCACTGCTAAATACACCACTACTTTTCTACTAAACCCTTAAAACTTAATAGAGAATATTTTTTGTGAATGAAGTGCTGTGGGTTGATGCAATGATAATAATGAATTTAATCATAAAAATGTTGTTAAAATGAACAAATAATTTCAAAATAAAACAGTCAACGTGCATAAATAAATGAAAAATGTTTGGGAATGCCTAGGTAACAGTTTACAATTAGGTTCTGTTGGTTAACTACATTATTTAACATGAATTAACATTAACAAATGCTTTTTTATTTATTTATTTATATATATATATATATATATATATAAATAAAAATAAAAATATAAAAATAAAAAAAGCATTTGTTAATGTTAAATTGTAATACATGTCCTACAGTAAATTGTATATTACTTTTTTTTTGTTGACCTAAATCAATTTTAGCATTTATGAACTGGTTAGAGTCTGTATCCTAGCATTCAAGTAAGCTGCAAATTACTGTTCAAGATGCCTTGATTACCATGATTGAAAGTTGCATGACTCACACTAGCTGTCTCTCTGTTTCTCAGGAGTGTCTGTGGTCGTTCTGTGTCGTAATGCGGGTCAGTGTGTTGACGTCGGTAACACACACCTGTGCAGATGTCAGGCCGGATACACGGGCAGCTACTGTCAGGAGCAGGTGGATGAGTGCATGCCAAACCCCTGCCAGAACGGAGCCACCTGCACCGATTACCTGGGAGGATACACCTGTGAGGTATGAACACATGTACACTGACATGCAACATTGTGTATATGAGGTTCTTCCCTGCGTGAAATTTCGGACTGATGGATGGATGGACAAGTAGATTGACGGACAGGCAGATGGATATATGGATGGACAGACAGGTTGCTGGATGGATGGATAGACGGAGAGGTGGATTGACGGACAGGTCGATGGATGGATGGATAGATAGACAGACAGACAGACAGACAGACCGATGAGGTAAAAAAAGGATGGATGGATGCATGGACAGACGGACGGGTAGTTTGATGGACAGGTAGATTTATGGATGGATGACAGATGCATGGAGAGATGGATGGATGGACTGTCAAGTATATAGATGGATGGGCAGATAGATGAATGGATGGACGGACGGACAGACAGATGAGGTAAAAAAGGATGGATGGATGATGGACAGGCCGGTTGGATGGATGGATAGACGGACAGACAGACAGATGAGGTAAAAAAGGATGGATGGATACATGGACGGACATGATGATGGACAGGCAGGTAGATAGATGGATAGATAGATAGATAGAAGAGGTAAAAAAAAACCACACACATACATGTGCAATCACACATATACAGTGACATGCACATCATTTATACGAGTCTAACATCTGTTCCTCTCTTTTAGTGTGTTCCTGGATATCATGGGGTGAACTGCAGCAAGGAGATAAACGAGTGTCTGTCTCAACCCTGCCAGAACGGAGGAACCTGCATCGACCTCATAAACACATACAAGTGTTCCTGCCCGCGGGGAACCCAAGGTACGTCACATTCACGCGCTCGCGTACGGCGATCCGTCACGTTCACGCGCTCGCGTACGGGGATCCGTCGCGTTCACGCGCTCGCGTACGGGGATCCGTCGCGTTCACGCGCTCGCGTACGGGGATCCGTCGCGTTCACGCGCTCGCGTACGGGGATCCGTCGCGTTCACGCGCTCGCGTACGGGGATCCGTCGCGTTCACGCGCTCGCGTACGGGGATCCGTCGCGTTCACGCGCTCGCGTACGGGGATCCGTCGCGTTCACGCGCTCGCGTACGGGGATCCGTCGCGTTCACGCGCTCGCGTACGGGGATCCGTCGCGTTCACGCGCTCGCGTACGGGGATCCGTCGCGTTCACGCGCTCGCGTACGGGGATCCGTCGCGTTCACGCGCTCGCGTACGGGGATCCGTCACGTTCACGCGCTCGCGTACGGTTATCCGTCACGTTCACGCGCTCGCGTACGGGGATCCGTTGCGTTCACGCGCTCGCGTACGGGGATCCGTCACGTTCACGCGCTCGCGTACGGTTATCCGTCACGTTCACGCGCTCGCGTACGGTTATCCGTCACGTTCACGCGCTCGCGTACGGGGATCCGTCACGTTCACGTGCTCGCGTACGGTTATCCGTCACGTTCACGTGCTCGCGTACGGGGATCCGTTGCGTTCACGCGCTCGCGTACGGGGATCCGTCACGTTCACGCGCTCGCGTACGGGGATCCGTTGCGTTCACGCGCTCGCGTACGGCGATCCGTCGCGTTCACGCGCTCGCGTACGGTTATCCGTCACTTCATGTTTCAGTTGGTGAGTTGTTTTCTCTGCCTGTGTTTGCAGGTGTTCACTGTGAGATCGACATCGACGACTGTTCCCCGGCTGTGGATCCGTTAACCGGCGAGCCGCGCTGCTTTAACGGCGGCCGCTGCGTGGATCGTGTGGGTGGTTACGGCTGCGTGTGTCCGGCAGGTTTTGTAGGCGAGCGCTGCGAAGGCGACGTCAATGAGTGCCTGTCTGACCCCTGTGACCCCAACGGATCCTACAACTGCGTACAACTCATCAACGACTTCCACTGCGAGTGCCGTACAGGATACACCGGTACGTGTGTTTGACACACATAAGCATATGTCATTGAATCTAACCAATATGAATACAGGAAACATTGGATAATTTAGTGCTAGTGAATCTAAAAGAAAAAAACTTATTTCTCTCTAAATTTATATTACTATATAAACTATGCAATCATTTTCTTATTATTGTAAAACTAGAAAATCCAGTTCAGACAATATTTCTGCATTTATTTATACTGAGTAAGCTATACAATAAAAAAAAAATACTCAGGATAATTTAAATTGAGTACAACAAAAAAAAAATATTTTTGTATCAAAAGTATATTTAGAATTGTACTTGTACTATTGTACTATTGTACTTAGAATTGCACAGATTTAATTGAATTAAAAAATTTACTTTTTTTATTTATGGAGGATTTTTGAGGTATGACCCAGAGACTTTTGTGATCTTTTTTTCTGTCTTTTTCTTTTTTTAATGTTTTGTTTTGTTTGAATTCACAGGCAAGCGCTGTGAAACTGTGTTCAACGGTTGCAAAGACACGCCGTGCAGAAATGGAGGAACATGTGCTGTAGCGAGCAACACCAAACACGGATACATCTGCAAGTGTCAGGCGGTGAGTAACAATGGCTCAATACGTCGATCGCAAAGCTGGTGTGCGTAGATCGTATGGAATTAACAAAGTAGACGTGAGCCCATCATCCGTCATCACTATGAAATGTGTCACTTGATTGACGTACAGGGCAGCCAGTATGACCTCTGACCTTTTCTAACACATGGGTCACCACACACATGGTGCACAACGGCACCAAGTGCTGCGAGACTCTAGCAAGAAAGCCTAAATGTATTTCTTTTAAACTTAAGAAAGGGTATAAAAATGAGTGGGGGAGCTGGACAAATTAAGAAGTCAAAAACGCACCACTTCCATACAAAGTGGGAGCTGGACTTTTTTATCACTCTCATTTTCAAAGTGCGTTTGCCTCAATCTGCCAGTCTGTCATCGCTATACCGAAGAAGGGAAATGTGGAGCGGCATTTTCAGACTGTTTTGTACTCATTTTGTACAAACTCAAATAATGTACAGAGTTGTGTTGTGCAATACGGGTTCATGTAGTTACTCAGGCTACAACAACCTATATTGTGCATATAAAGAATTCCTAATATATTCATAAATAAATATGTTTTGTATTTTTATAGAAAGTGGATCATTTTGATTTGGTCATTTTATAAGTAGCTCACAAGCCAAAAAAGTGCGAGCTCCCCTGTTGTAGGCGAATGCTGTTGAACAGCTGATGCAAAGATGAACAGAACACACACGATACACGTTGTAACCAGTCGTTCTCTCTCAGGGTTACTCTGGCTCCTCCTGCGAATACGACGCTCAGTCCTGTGGCTCCCTGCGCTGTCGCAATGGTGCCACCTGCGTCTCCGGCCACCTGAGTCCCCGCTGCCTCTGTCTGCCGGGCTTCAGCGGGCACGAGTGCCAAACGCGGATGGACTCTCCGTGCCTCACCAACCCCTGCTACAACGGGGGCACGTGCCAACCGATCAACGACGCTCCGTTCTACCGCTGCTCCTGCCCTGCCAACTTCAACGGACTCCTTTGCCACATCCTTGACTACTCCTTCAATGGAGGGCAGGGCCGGGACATCGCTCCGCCCCCGGAGGTGGAGATTAGGTGTGAAATTGCTCAGTGCGAAGGGAGGGGCGGAAATGCCATCTGCGATACGCAGTGTAACAATCACGCGTGCGGCTGGGATGGCGGTGACTGCTCTCTGAATTTCGACGACCCGTGGCAGAACTGTAGCGCCGCCCTGCAGTGCTGGAGGTACTTCAACGATGGAAAATGCGATGAGCAGTGCGCCAACGCCGGCTGCCTGTATGATGGATTCGACTGCCAAAAACTGGAGGGGCAATGCAAGTAAGTGAATTTAATTGAAGTATTGTATTATTACTTTATTATTATTTCTGTAATTCATATTCTTTGTTTTATTGCTTCTTATTTTATGTTTTATATTAAATTTTAAGAACCCATTCATATCTTTTATTTCTGTTTATTTATTTATTTGTGTGTGTGTGTGTGTGTGTGCGTGTGTGTGTGTGTATATATATATATATATATATATATATATATATATATATATATATATAAGTGTGTGTGTATGTGTATATATATATATATATATATATATATACATATACAAGCATATTCATTTATTTATTTATTTGTGTGATTTATTTATTAATTAAATATAAATAAATGTTTATTTATTTTTATTTATTATATATATATATATATATATATATATATATATATATACAAATAAATATAAATAAAAGATAGGAATGAGTTCTTAACGTTTAAGCAATAAATAAAAAAAATTGTGTGTATTTATATGTGTGTGTATATGTTCAGTTTTAATTGTACATTTTAAATTGTGAAGCGAAATCATAGGAAAGTTTGTCATTCATGTGTAATCTGTCTCCAGTCCACTGTACGACCAGTACTGTCGGGATCACTATGCGGACGGTCACTGCGATCAGGGCTGTAATAACGCGGAGTGCGAATGGGACGGTCTGGACTGTGCCGATGATGTTCCTCAGAAACTGGCCGTTGGAAGTCTGGTATTAGTGGTCCACATCCCACCCGACGATCTTCGCAACCGTTCGTCCTCTTTCCTCCGCGAGCTCAGTGGACTCCTGCACACCAACGTGGTGTTCCGCCGCGACTCCAACGGAGAGCCGCTCATTTTCCCGTACTACGGCAACGAGCACGAGCTGAGCAAACACAAGCGCTCTGATTGGACCGACCCTGCGCAGCTGCTGACGCGAGCCAGGAGGAGCCTGACATCATCCCTCCGCCTGCGACGAGAACTGGACCAAATGGAGATCAAAGGGTGAGGCTATGGCTTCAAATTTGAACCAATGACATAGACTATTAATGCAACTAACAATTTATATTTTATCATACAGTATTATGTTATTTTATATGCATTATGTGTCTACCATTTTTTATGTGCTTTAACACTTTTGATTAAAATGTTTGTGTGTTGCAGGTCTATTGTGTATCTGGAAATTGACAACCGTCAGTGTTATCAGCAGTCTGACGAGTGTTTCCAGAGCGCGACGGATGTGGCGGCGTTCCTCGGAGCACTGGCCTCCAGCGGGAATCTCAATGTGCCGTACATCATCGAGGCCGTCACAAGTGAGTGCCATGTTTAGGCCAAAAACAGTTATTTTACCAGTATTTTTATACTATTACTGTAAGTAAATTTTTATACTAACCTTTTTATTTTTATATCTTTAGTTTTCTTAATCTTAAATGCTTTTTGTCAATTTTATTTCTCTTTTAGGTTTCATTATTGTTTCAGTTTTGGTTTTAGTAAATAAACTTAGGATAAACTTAAACTTATTATTTAGTGGCCAATGCAATATTTCTTATTTTTGTTTAAGTTTATCATCTAATATTTGTTTTATTTTATTTTATTTTATATTACTATTTATATTTTATTTTATGTTTTGGTTTTACAAATTTAAATTTATCATATTTTCATTATAATTTTAGTTTAAGTCGTAGTAATTTTTTTCTTTTATCATTTTTTTAATGATTTCTAATTTATTTTATTTCATAAACATTTATGAAACATTTATAAAAAAATATATAATTTTGTTTCATCAAACATTTATACAAATGTTAGATGAAAAACTTACAAAAATGACTAAAACTTAAATAAAATAAATATTTTTAAATATTTAAATATTTAATTTAATTTTAATCTCTATGTGCTTTTGCTTTCTTTTATATCACTGTTTAATTTAATTTACAAAATATTGGCAAAATATTGGCTTGGCAACTTAATGAACTAAAATAATATTTATATTTCATAAATATCTAAATTATTTAACAATATCAACACTGAAACATACTCTATGCACCTCAATCACATCATTAACTGTGTGTGTGTGTGTGTGTGTGTGTGTGTGCAGGTGAGGATGGGCCTTCAACGAACGGGGAGATGTACCCCATGTTCCTGGTGCTTCTTGCTCTGGCGGTTTTGGCTCTGGCGGCGGTGGCCGTCGTGATCTCCAGGAAGAGAAAGAGGGAACACGGCCAGCTTTGGTTCCCGGAGGGATTCAAAGTCACTGAACCCAAAAAGAAACGAAGAGAACCGGTCGGAGAGGATTCTGTCGGACTCAAGTGAGTGTGCAAGGGACAGTGTGATATATTTTCTCCCAAAGTCCACAAAATCTGACATCATTTAGTTACATTTTCCACCTTTATCACTCCTATAATGATAACATACAACTTTATATCCCATCAGGCCTCTGAAAAACTCTGACAGCTCTCTGATGGATGAACAACTGAGCGAATGGGCAGAAGACGACATCGCTAAACGATTCCGGGTGAGTGTGCTTGCTGTTAAAATACAGTAATACCTTGAGATACGAGGATAATCCGTTCCAGGACGAGCTTGTAACTCGAATTGCTTGTATCTCAAATAATTTTTTCTCATAAGAAATAACAGGAAAAAAATTAATCCGTTCTGTCCCTCTAAAAAACTCCCTTATTAGTGCTAATAACTATGGAAAAATATGTTTTTAATTGCTATGGACACACACACACACACACACACACAAAAAAACTATATAAGAATTCCTGTGATTATAAAATGAAATGTGGTTTTAATTATGAGTTCTTTGCCTCGAGACAGACGATACAGTCGCAGCTAATAGAGACATGTGGAGGAGGAGGGAGGAGGGAGGGATAACGTGGATAATGCAAACACAAAACGGAAGTGTAGTGTTTCTTCCCGTGTTGTGTATTGGATAGACTCAGAAGCTCATATTTATTATTATTGAACACTCATAACTCGTGCTGCTTAATACTGGTGAATCACTCGTCGCCCCCGGTAACCCCCGCTGTAAAACCAAGCTGCCTCTAGTGGAGATCATATGCAATTACCCATAAATGAGGAGCTTGAGCTGCTCCGAGTGCTGAACACCTCTAGCGTCTGGAAGCTGCTCGTATCTCAAATATTTACTCATATCTCAAAGCAAAAAAATTGCCCGAAGGCTTGCTCATATCTCAGAATACTCTTAAGTCGGGATGCTCGTATCTCAAGGGATTACTGTATTGTGTAATATTGTTATATCTAATGTGATCCCGGATGGATGTGTAACTGTGTTTTTGTGTAGTTTGAGGAGCAGTCCATTCTGGACATGACTGGTCAGCTGGATCACCGTCAGTGGACACAGCAGCACCTGGACGCCGCTGACCTGCGTCTGAACTCTATGGCTCCGACTCCACCGCAGGGCGAGATCGAGAACGACTGCATGGATGTCAACGTCCGCGGGCCTGGTGAGCGCTTGTACCTTTACCATAATGACGATAACTCTAAGCTCTGGAGTTTCTTTAAACACTCTCTGGTCTCTCATAGATGGTTTCACTCCGCTGATGATTGCGTCGTGCAGCGGCGGCGGTGTTGAGAATGAAAACGGCGAGGGAGAAGACGACCCGTCCGCTGATGTCATCACGGACTTCATCTATCACGGTGCCAACCTGCACAACCAGACGGACCGGACGGGTGAGACCGCGCTGCACCTGGCTGCCCGCTACGCCCGCTCGGACGCGGCCAAACGCCTGCTGGAGTCGTGCGCTGATGCTAACGTCCAGGATAACATGGGCCGCACGCCTCTCCACGCTGCCGTCGCTGCTGATGCACAGGGTGTCTTCCAGGTAAACAACAAAAATATCCATCATATTCAGCTTCTTATGATTCATGAGGGTTTAAACTAAATTAATTTGTGAAAGAGACAACAGCCATATGATTAAAGACATGAATGTTAACGTGGTAATTTAATATAATAATAATAATAATAATAATGTATTTTAAAAAACATAGTTTGGTTTATTTTATTTATTTATATTTATTTTTTAATTGAAATTTTAATTTAATATTTGTTATTTTAATTTTATTTTAGCTTTAATTAATTTTACTTTATTTTATTTGCCTTTTTATATTACTATTTTTATTTTATTTCATGTTTTGGTTTTTACTTAATTTAGTACATCTTACAAAATAAGTATCAAAAAAGTTTATCTTTTCATTATAATTTTAGTTTTAAGTCATCGTTTTATTTATTTATTTTATTTTCATTTTTGTACTTCAACATAAATGTATTTTATTTGTTATTTGCCAAGGGAACATTTTTCATTTATGTTTTTCATCTAATATTTGTATTTTATTTTAGATTTATTTAAATTTTTTGTTTAATTTTAATCTTTGTGCTTTTGTCTTTTTTTTCTTATGATTCATGAGGGTTTAAACTAAATTAACTTGTGTGAAAGCGATATGATTAAATATGCCACACGATTAAAGACATAGTAATTCAATATAATAATAATAATAATCGGTTTTAATTGAAATTTTTATAATATATTTTGAAATAAAGTAAAATATAAGTATTAGATGGAAAATTCTTAACTGAAATGAAAATAAAAAATGTTGCCTTTGCAACTAATTTAAATAAATTTAGTGCAAAGTATAATATAAATTAAAGCTAAAATATTGTTCAGCATTAAAAGTGAAATAAAAAATATAAGAATAAAAGCCCTTTCAAAATATAACTATATTTTAATGTCTGTATTTTATTTATAACACAATTTAATAACCTATAAATACAAAATATGCACAACTAAGTATTATACATCACGTATTGATATGTTCTTGGTTGCTGAATAATGTTAAAATGTGGCTTTGTGTTTGTAAATAGATTCTCATTCGGAACAGAGCGACGGATCTGGACGCCCGCATGCATGACGGAACGACTCCGCTGATCCTGGCCACCCGATTGGCTGTCGAGGGGATGGTGGAAGAACTCATTAACTGCCATGCAGATCCAAATGCTGTTGATGATTCAGGTATGATTACAAACAAACATGATAACGTCAATCAAATCTCTCAACAAGAAAAACAAACCTATTTTGAAGATGCGTGGAAGTCCCCGTATACTCACTCTGTTTTTGTTTCTGCAGGCAAATCGGCTCTTCACTGGGCGGCTGCGGTTAATAACTTGGATGCTGCTGTCGTTCTTTTGAAGAATGGAGCGAATAAAGACCTACAGAATAACAAGGTGGGTTCAAGTCAGTGGGTTCGAGTTTATAATAAAATTTTTTAAAATTTATTCCGGATTAAACATGCAATACCTTGTGTTTTTTGTAGCAATGATATTTACATTTAACATTTTAATTAAATTTGTATGCATTTATTTGTAATATTTAAGTGTGTGTATGTATACACACACACACACACACACACACACATATACATACATGCACATACACACACATACATACACATTCATACATATACATACATAGATACACACACACACACACACACACACACATAAAAACGAAAAACCTAAACAAAAAATAGAAAGGAGAATGAATAGGAAAATAAAATGGCATATTAAGATATATACACACACACACACACACACACACACATATATATACACGTGCGTGTGTGTGTGTGTGTGTGTGTGTGTGTGTATGTGTGTGTTAATGATGATAACCTTGTTTTGTAGGAGGAGACACCACTTTTCCTGGCCGCTCGTGAGGGCAGTTACGAGACCGCTAAAGTCCTGCTCGATCACTTGGCCAACCGTGACATCGCGGATCACCTGGACCAGCTTCCACGAGACATCGCGCAGGAGCGCATGCACCACGACATCGTCCGTCTGCTCGAAGAATACAACCTGGTCCGGAGTCCCCCGCTGCCCTTATCGCCCCCTCTCTGCTCGCCCAACACCTACCTGGGCATCAAACCCAGCCCGGGCAACAACAACACCGCCAAGAAGGCGAGGAAACCGGCGGGTAAAGGTGTGGGAGGAGGGAAGGATGGCGGAAAAGACATGAGAATGAAAAAGAAAAAGAGCGGAGAGAGCAAAAATGCAGGGATTATTGAAGTCCTCTCGCCTGTCGATTCGCTGGAGTCGCCCCATGGTTACCTGTCGGACGTCTCCTCCCCACCCATGATGACATCACCCTTTCAACAGTCCCCGCCCATCACTTTGAATCAACTCCAAGGATTGGCTGATTCTCACATGGGCGGCGCTCTTCAAAGTTTAGGGAAGCCGTTTGACTCGGCCCCTCCACGCTTATCCCATCTGCCGGTGGCTAACAATGGAGGCGGGGCTCAAACGGGGGCGTGCGATTGGCTGCAAAGGGTGCAGCAGCAACAGCAGCAGGCAGGCTTCACACAGCTGATACCCACAATGCAAGTCATGGGCTATCCCACGATGCAAACTAGCCACCTCGGCCCGCCGTCCCACATGATTCCCAACCACTCCCACCAGAATATGCCGCCCATGCAACACCAAAACAGCGCCTCCTCTGGCCACGCCCTCACTCATCACTTCCTGGGTGACCTCAGTGGGCTGGATCTTCAGTCTGGATCAGGACACGCCCCCATCCAGACCATCCTACCACAGGAGAGCCAGCGCATGGCTCCTCCCATTTCTAGCACGCAGTTTCTGACTCCGCCTTCTCAACACAGTTACTCCACCCACATGGACAACACGCCCAGTCAGCAGCCGCAGGTTCCTGACCACCCTTTCCTCACGCCCTCTCCCGGCTCTCCCGACCAATGGTCAAGCTCGTCTCCACATTCCAACTTGTCTGATTGGTCAGAGGGCATCTCAAGCCCACCCACCAGTATGCAAATGAACCACATACCAGATGCCTTCAAGTAGGCGGGGCTTCAGCGTCAAAAAGCTAGACTGAATTACCGAATAGACTCTTTAAATGATTTTATATGAATGAGAAGAACTGTTTTTTATTGATTTTTGTATGCCGAGAACCACTTTTATACTTTTTTTTTTGTATTTATTTATATACGTTTTGGACTACAGATATAAAAGATCTTCTTTTTTTTTAATTTATACTGTATTTTTATTTGGATCATTATCTGTTCTGAAAATACTTTTTAATATTGTGATGCTGCCAGAATTTTTTTTTCTTTGCTTTGGTTGTTTTACTTTAATTTCAGTATTAATTAGATTTTATATGGTCCTTTTATTATCAAACAGTTAGTTTTCTGTGAACAAAAAAGTAGAAAAGAGTCTTAATATGGTGATTTTATTGTATCTTGGATGTATTCAAATGGACACATAGACACTCTACACAAGTTTGTTTGTGTTTTTACATAAAAAAAGAGTGATTTATGACTGATTTATGCTATTTTATCGAGTATTGTCTGTAGACGCTGTTCTAAGTTCGTTGAGAACCCAAATCTTTTTTTCCCATGGTACATCGCTTCAGGTGTTTCGGGGAGCTTTTTTCATATGTAGCGTAGCAATCACTGTTATTTATTGCCTGCTGTAGACGTGTAGGACATATTCTAAGACATGTAGAAGAGTTTGTGTGTGTGTGTGTGTGTGTGTGTGTGTGTGTGTGTGTGTGTGTGTGAGAGAGAGAGAGAGACAGACCGGTGCGTATGTGTGTGTATCGCCGTGTGATGACATCTTTGGTGTGATTGTTACTTTTCAGACTTTCTATGTTTTATAAATGCAGATCAAATGTTCTAATACTGACGTGAAAAAGACAGATTTGTAGTTTGTGGAGAAAAAACGTATTTTGTTAAATGGTTTTTGTAAAGTACCTTTTCTTGACACAATAAAGGACACCGTTTGGTGACATGACTTTCACTGTGACTTGATTTGCCTTCAAAATATTCATGTGAACAGCAGAAAAGCATCATATTTACTATTTCTTATACACTACAGTTTGGATTAAAGACTTTTTTTAAGAGTTTTTGAAAGAAGCGTTTGATCAAAAACACAGTAAAAATATTATTCTTACAATTTGAAATAAGTTTTCTATTGTCATATATTTGAAAATTTGATTTATTCTTGTGATGGCAAAGCTGGAAAATCATTTTAAATGAACAATTGTGTATGCATTATGTGAAAATAGTATTAATATTTCAGATAGCTGTAGTAGGTCTCAACTTTTCACTCGCTCTCTGTATTTTATGTGGATATTTTTAAAAAGATGACCTGAATGGATGAGTGTAAATGCTTTTTCTAGATTCAGGTGGAACGGGTGACATTCAGCGAATGAATCTTGCACTAGCTCTGTCTGCTATTTAAAGGCTGAACGAGGCGTCCGATTCACCTCCATTTACAGCCGGGGGAAAGTGCACTAAAACATGACGGATCTAAAATTAAATCTGCATTCTGCGCTTTCAATTATGAAACAATAAGAGGTCTATTAGTGTGTTTATTTCCCCGGCTGCTATGCACATATTAGTGATAATGGCTGATTCATTAAAATAACATTTGGTTTGTTCTGTTCCCGATAGTGACTGTCTCTATGTGACTGTTAAATTGATCAAATTCATGCAGTGACCCGGAAGCGTCCAATTCACTGATACACATCAAACAGTGTTTGTTGACAGTCTATGGACATGCATTAAAGATGTTTTGGCTCTCATATGAACTTTGAGACTGTCAGAGCATCTTGCTGCCATATTTGTTTTTTAAACTTGACTAAATGTGTTCAGTTCAGGATTACAATATTGAATAAGAGCAGAGTTCAGACCACAGCTATAACGATAATGGCACAGAGAAATTATATAGTTGCAATCACTTTCTGAAGGATTTTATCCAGCTGATGAGTGTTAATCAGCCAATCAGATCCTGCTGTGACGACCTTGAGCATTTAAAGAGACAGACACACACAAGCTTAGAACAAAGTGTGTGGCTGCCATTATATTAATCTTTAAAGTTATTGTTCTTGTTGTGAACGGCCTTTGATTCACTCTATGAAAGAAAATCCTGTCATTAATGAATTACTGTTGTTCATTTACAAAATATTAATCTCCAACCTGCGCCCACGTAAAAATGTGTTGGAATTTTATATTTTGTCAATAAAGTGATGAATTAAGTGTTTTTTTGTGTCATAACATTGAAGTTAAACCACTGTAATGATATCTTTGCTTCCTTTCGGGCTTGAAAGCGGTAGTTGCTCAGTCTGTCAATGGAGGGACAGAAAGCTCTCAGATTTCATCAAAGAAAATCTTCATTTGTGTTCCTAAGATGAATGAAAGTCTTGCAGGTTTGGAATGACATGAAGGAGAGTAAATTATATGATTTTCATTTTTGGGTGCGCTATCCCTTTAATCCAATGTCTCTCACACACAACACTAAAGCTCATCTGTTTCCTCCCATGAATCGATGGTTGGCAGATCTCTCAGCAGGGGTTCGCTTAAGAATGCACTAGGGATTTAGTCAATGATGTCCCCGGTCAGAAGAGCTGCTGCTGTCACTGTCCTGCTTCGCCCTCTGAGACTGAACACAACTATCGCAGGGGACGCTATTTCTCACACCAGCTGAGAAAACTTCCGGCTTCATATTGCCCTGAGAATGTGCGGTTTTAAGATGCTAATATTGATCTAATACCTTTGTTAGATAAACAAATGAGCAATCTCAGATATTTTTTAACTTGTTTTCCCTCTCAAATCAACCTTTAACTCAAGTTGCTATTTGTGATTAAAGAAATTGAATGGGAAAAATACTACTCACTAGATTAAATCATTAGTCAAGGTATCAATAATGATATTTGGAAGAATGTCTGTGCTGTTCATTTACACATGAGAAAAATGGAGAAGTATGTATGAAATTAATTACTTAATTTTTTATAAAGCATTATATACAAATATTATATTACAAAATCAATAAAACAAGTACAGATATGCAATATTTACTTTAATTATTTTATAGTAAAATAAACATATAAACAAAAGCACATTGTGACTAAGGAATCCCCCTTGAATATAATGATGATCATAACAACTACAACTAGTAACTTAAATAATAATGGCCAGGGATATAATATATAATAAATAAATAAATAAAACAGAATAAGACTACAATCGGGTATAAATACTCTGTCTATGTACATAAATAAATAGTCCCACGATTGGTGGTTTTTAATGAGGAATTTATTTTGTATTTGGAGTCATTGAGAGGGAAGAAAAGTCCCAAAACTATGTTTTTATATGCCTTATTGGAAGATTTTGATTTAATTATCTAATGGGGAAAGGAAACCTTTTTTTGGTTGCTTTTTTGCATGTGATGTGACAGTTGTTGTTAATCTCGGTCTTTGTTTCTATTTATTTATTTTTTTATGGCTGCCTGTCTGTTTTGTTCAATATAATGTTCAATAAAATAAATAAAAATACTTAAAAAAAAAAAATAAAAAAACCAGGAAGTAAATCTGTCCAAATGCTTCAAATAGGCATCATTGATTAGTGGCCCGTATCCCTGGAGGACGCGCATGCGCACTGGCCTTCCATGAGCTCGCATATATAAATATCCATAGTGACAATAACAGCGAAGGGCCGCGGCGTCTCCCATGACAACGGGAGCCAGACAATGACCGAGGGCCCGCAGGAGACACGAGTACAAATGTGTTTTTGATTTGGGATACTTGTGAAAACGTGTCCTGTCCGTTTACGTCATAATTGCTGGATATCTCGCGGCGCGTCATGTAGCGGAGGCCGGGCGGGGAGCGAGCGACGCCTTCGGGAAAAGCGTCGGGAATATTCGCGCATCGTCAAGGCTGGATTGTGGATTTCACGCGGGGATCGAGGTAAATGTGGCTGGGAGTGTCTCTGGAGTCGTTGACAGGTGCAGTGTTTCTGAGAGTGAGAGTAAAGCAACTCCATCCATCCATTCATTCATTCTTCTTCTTCATCATCATCTTCATCATCATCCGAGGAAATGCATCACATCGAATGGCATTGTTTCATAAACATATGCATGCGTGTGTTTGAGTGCTCGTTCATTGTTTTTAGGTGATTGTTCCTGCGTAAGTCACTCATTGTTTGGATCAGGATGTTGGTCTGTCACATTGATTCACTAGTGTGTAGGTTTTCCAGTGACTGCAAACTGTCTGAATGCATTAAAGGCGTATTACTGTGGTAAAGTGATGGTATTTATCGTGTTACATCCGCATCAGAGGCACAGTTACATTTGTTAAATGTGCATCTGTACTTGTTGACATCAATATGTTTTGTACAAGCTAGCTATTGCAGTATTTAATGTAAAATATATAGTGTGTACTTTTGTAACTTATGTGCTTGTATCTGTGTGTGTGTGTGTGTGTAACTGTTTGCTTTGTATCTATCTATCACATTAGATATTTCAATAGCTAGCTTGTACAAAACATTCATATATATATATATATATATATATATATATATATAGGTTGTCGTGAAGACCTTTGAGTTTCTGTCTCTAATGATATTATTCACTGCAAAGCCAAAAAGTTGTTGTTTGGATTTATATTGGCGAATATGAATGCTTAAACTCATTGAAAGTGTTTGGGATGTGCTGGAGGAAACTTTACAGAGTGATGGACTCTTGCACTGACGATACAAGATCTGGACCAAATATTGATGCACCTCTTGATGGCAATAACAACACAAAAAAATGTATTTATATCCATAGGTTCATACGTGTTTTGTTCCAGATCTTGTATTGTCGATGCAAGAGTCCATCACTCTGTAAGTTTCCTCCAGCACATCCCAAACACTTTCAGTGAAATTAAGGTGCCAGTTCATGTGAAAATCAAAAGAGCAACTTTCTTCTTGTTTTGTTTGCTGGCCAGGAAGTGTCGTTTTTATCGAATGAAACAAAGCGAAAATATAAATGTATAAAAGAATGAGAGAGGATAAAAATTTAAAGGATGTTGTGCAATATGGAAAATATTGGCACCATATGGGTTGACTAATAATAGTGAAATATAATTCTACATTTATTTATTTCTATCAGCCAATATTCAGTATTTGATTATGGGAACTTGTTTTCGCCTTGGATTTTAGACTATTATTGAAATTATAACGGCATAATGTTGTTCCCAGCAAAGATTCAACACTTTAAGAGAACTTTGTTTCTAATCTCACTATAGAGTGTCAAAATAAATAGTTGTTTGTGTGTTATATTTGACAGTAGAATAAAAATCTCTAGAACGGCTATGACATATTTACTTCTAGGAAATAAATCCTGAATATTTGGGTTTACTTTCCTTGAAGTAAAACTTAATGTTTTTACTATTCCATAACATATCGATGACTTCAAAGCTATAAAAAAACATGGGTAACAGTGTCATTAAAGGTATAGTTCAATCTCTTTTAAACCTGTTTGCATAGCGACTCTCAAGTTCTAAAGAAAAAAAGCTCCCTAAAAGTAGTGCATGACGCTTGCAATATTTCAAAATCATCGAAAGCCATATATACCCATATTTTGATGGCTAGAAGAAAAAAATAAGTAATTAATTTCACACGTACTCCTCCATTGTCCTCATGTGTAAATGAGCAGCACGGACATTCTTCCAAATATCGCCTTTGATTTGTCATTGTTTTTGCATGAACTCTTGATTTACGATGTTTTCCGTGCCTCTGTTGTGTTTAGGATGGATGTAGGTGCGCTCGGAGGTGGGGACGGCGCCCCGAGAAGAGTGGATTCGGTTGAGGGAGGACTTGAAATCGTGCCGCTGGAAATGTATGACTCGGCCCGAGCAAAGATAGAAGCGAACCTCCGCTGGTTGTTCGCCAAAGCGTACGGTGAAGGTAAGTGCGTCTCTCTTCTCTCATCCCTCTTAACAAAAAGTCACAGTGTAATGATATTTATAGGTTCCCCTAAACCATAGAGATGCCGTTCATAGAGATGGACGCTGTGTTCTGGCTACAACACACTCGGGTTTGGCCTTAACTTGTGTTGAATGGCTTGCTTTAGATGAGATATATGGTGAAAATGGGTCTGATGTGGCATAAGTTGTGTGTAGCAGTTCTCAGAGTTCACACTGAACGGAAGAGAGATTGGGAAGGACCGGATATTCTCCCAGTGCTCCGGAGTTGAGCAGAACCTTTGGAATAAGCGATGCATGTATTAGGGCCTTATGAAATTTCCCCCCAAAATGTTAATTTTTTTTCATGGATTCCATTTTAAGAGTTAAATAAAACTTTAGTAATCGAAACATGTCTAATTAATTGAAATCATGAAATAATTTAATAACAATTTATTAAAACTTTAATAAAAATTACATTTTTAGAGCCATGTTGTTGTTTTTTTACTGTAATAGCACCCTGCTAAATGTTTTTTCTTTGTCTGTTTTCATTTTCCTCTATTTATGATTTACTGTTAAAAGACATGGATAAATAATCATGATATTAGTTTAAAAGTATTATTATTATTTTGAGAAGTACTTTCTACTGTACAGTAGTAATAGTAGTAGTCACAGTTTCTTCAAACTTTTATTTTGATGGGTTGTCGTGAAGACCTTTGAGTTTCTGTGTCTGTATGATATTATTAAAGCTAAAAAGTTGCTGTTTGGCGAATATGTAAGAGTCTATGATTGGCTCATTGTTGCAGTGATTATTATGTTTCTAGCATGTTAGATGTTTGGCTGCAGTTCTTCTAATCCTCATTGATGGAGAGAGTAGCTTTTCATTCCTTAATCAACCTTGTATGATGAAACATCATGACTTTATTCCAGGAGGACAAAGTAAAGATTCATCAGCTCAAACTGTGAAAGAATGATTGCATGAAGAATCTTTTTCGAAGAGTCCAGATGCTTAAACTCATTGAAAGTGTTTGGGATGTGCTGGAGGAAACTTTACAGAGTGATGGACTCTTGCATTGACAATACAAGATCTGGACCAAATATTGATGCAACTCTTGATGGGAATAAACAAAGATTAAAGATTAAGCAAAGATAATCATGTGCATTTGATTGAGTACTAATGAACATTTGTGCATGTGAAACGCACTGGATTTGATTGGCAGGGAGGAAAGTGTTGATGATGATGATGATGATGGTGTCTGTTTTCTTCTAGCAGTGTCTTGAGTTTAATCAGGGGACAGAAATAACGCCGTCAGTGTTACATCACAAAGCCGACAGCCTGAAATAGCTGTGTGTGTTTGTGGGAGAGCACCGGTGTGTGAACGTGTGTTGAGAACCCCGAGTGAAGTTCAATGATTTCTGTTTTAGTTAGTAACTGGAGGAGTGATTTCATCAGAACAAAACATATTCTAACTATAGATCATTATATATAATCAATAATCTCCATTTAGACTGAAGGTAAAAATAAAAGATGCATTGAAACGGAAAATGCTGATACGATAGCCAGTATATATTTGTATGTTTTGATCAATAGGTTATTTGATTTGCGTATCAAATTGACTTGTATAGAACTTTTCACAATACTCGTGGAAAATCGTGGTTTTAATGTTTATAATGTCTCAATATCTTGAATATCTGGAGGTGCTGTAAACATTCCTCAGAGATTTTGGTCCATATTGTCATGATCGCATCATGCAGTAGATGTGGATTCATCGGCTGCACATCCGTGATGAGAATCTCTCGCTCCATCACATCCAGAAGGTTCTCTATTGGATTGAGATCTGCGACTCTTTAAGTGTAGGGAACTTATTGTCATGTGTGAGATGATTTGAGGTTTGTGTGTTATCCTGCTGGAAGTATCCATCAGAAGATGAGAACACTGGTCATAGAGGGTTGGACTTGGTCAGCAATACTAAAGGAGCCAAAATTGTGGCAGGAAAAGATCCTCCACACCATTACACCACCACCACCAGCCTGAACCATTGATAAAAGCAGGAGGAATCAATGCTTTACGCCAAATTCTGACCCGACCGTCTGAATGTCGCAGCAGGAATCGAGACTCATCACACCAGGCAACATTTTTCCAATCTGGGCTGTGTGAATTGGAGCCTCAGTCGTTCTCAGCTGACAGGAGAGTGTGATGAATGTTTGCTTCAGTGCTCGACATGTTCAGAGATATTCTTCTGCAGATCTCGGTTTTAACGAGTGCTAATTTGAGTTACTGTTGCCTATCTATCAGCTGGAAGCAGTCTGGTCATTCTCCTCTGACCCACAGAACTGTCACTCATGGATGTTTTCTCTTTCTCTGACCCTTCTCTTTAAACCGTAGAGAGAGTTGTCTGTGAAAACCCACTAGATCAGCAGTTTCTGAAACGCGGACCAGCCCGTCTGACACCAACAAAATCCAATTTACGTTTTTCTTGTGTTAATAATATTAATAATTATGTCTGATTTTATATAACTTTAACTTTATTTTGAAGCAAGCTTTGTCATTATTGCTTATAGATCCATATTGATCTGTAAGATTTTGTTGGCTTTGATGAACGAGGGAGCTGGAAATCCCACGCTTACTGTCACAAATCAGCTTTTACAGTCTTTTAAATAAATCTGAATCTAAAGTTTCAGTTGCTGCACATTCTAATACATACTAATATTTCAGAATAATGTTGAATTATAGTACGTGTCTTTCTCAGAGACTCTCAGGGTCTGAAACCTGACCCTGCCTCTTCAGCTAAAACTGAGATAAAGACAGTTAGATGTGATATTTGGGGTTCATGTGAAGTTTTGCTCTGAAGCTCTTTGTCCAGCGTGGAAGGTGTGGTCAGATGTCATCGCGAGGGAAACCCTCCGTGTGTGTGACCCACTTCTGACTGTCAGCCTTTATTTATTAATGAGACGTAGTGCACACGCATTTACTGACACACATGCACATGAGAGACTGTCCTGTGATGTGCATAGTTTATATATATATATATGTATGTATGTGTGTGTGTGTATGTATGTATGTATATATATATATAATGTGTGTGTGTGTGTGTGTGAATGAACGGGCCTTTAGTATTGTCTATGCAGGATTTGTAAAATACACAGTTGCATATATGCACACTCTCACACACACACACACACACACACACACCACTGTTAATCTTCCTCAAGCTTAAATCTGACTGGGTGACCTTTGCCCTTCTACTTTAATGAAACCTCAGAATGACCCTTGGTCAAAAAATACAACAAATAATCCATAAGAGAAACTGTAAATGTAAAGGGAAAAGTGTCGTTTTGGATTTAAACTGATAAACAGTAACTGTTTTCCACCTGGATGACTGTCGTCATTAGCTAAAGCTGCTTATCATCTTGACCATGCTCTCTTCTCACGGCTAAATCAAGCAAACAAGGTCAAACACACAAACAAATGAAATGAGCATTGTCGCCACTTAGCCACATTAGCCTAGCAGTTAGTTATAATTAGCCTAGCGCTGAAGACGTGGATGTATAATCCCATCGAGACACTGGATGTCGTCTCTTTCTGTGAAGTGTGTGTGATTTTGCTTGTGTCTGATTCGGCTAGCGAGATGTTAGCCCTTGACATGCGGCTAAGAGTTGGTAATCTCAAAATCCCGTCTGACACTTTCGTTTTCTGTCGGCTTGACGAAATATTTTTCTTACAGCCTTTCTACAGTTCTTACAATCTGGTTTGTCGCTTCTCCTCTTACAATTTATTGATGATTAGAAAGAGATGGCACATTTTACCCAAGTTTAAAACAAGCTAAATAAATAATAATAAAAATAAAACATATATATATATATATATATAATAGAAATATATTTTATAACAATACATTTTTGTTATTGTAGTAATTATTAATAATAATTTTCTAATATATTATAAAATAAATTATTTGATAAAAAAAAATATATTGCCATAATTATATTACATTTTTTTTCTGTTTATATATATTATTTGTATTTTTTTAATTTATATATAATACAAAATATCTAATATAATATATCTCTTTTCCTGTTTACATATCCATTTTTAAGCTTTTGTTTCATTTTTATTTTAGTACTTAAATTCTAAATGTTTTTTATATATTTGTTTTTTCAGGTAATGTGTATTTTATTTAAAGTACTTAAAATGTTGTTGATTCTTAATTATATTATACTAATGTTATATTAAAATAAATAGTTGTTATGAGTCATTAGTGTTAAGCTGGTTTATATTGATTTGGTATTAAGTATTACAGGTTGTGATAATTCTGTGTTTTTGTGTATAAAAGCGAACTCTTTCTCTCTGTTTCTCTGTTGTCAGAGCACATCCCGACGGACCTGCGCGACCCGTTCTACACGGATCAGTACTGTGTTGAGCACATCAAGCCTCCCGTGTTGTCTCTGCTGCTGTCGTCGGAGCTCTACTGTAGGGTGTGCGGGCTCCTCCTGAAAGGCGAACACGCGTCCGCACTCTCTTCCCATCAGGCCGTCATCCAAACACTCGCACGACGGGGGATATATGTCCGAGAACCTGACGACACGCCTGTTTCCCACGACGACCTCTCATCCACCCCGATAAAGATGGTGGGATTTTGACCTTTGACCTCTTGCCTGAAGCTAGCACAGTGTTAGGGGCTTGTGTTAAAGTCTGTCTAATAGAGCACAACGTCTAATAGAACCCATAGCAAAGCTGATTTTTCACAATAATGTTTACACCTTAAAACAAACTGACCAGGAGATCTGTACAGAAGCAAGTCAGGGTCATTTTGTACTTGTTAAAATGTTAATTGCTGAACAACTAAACTGTCCATAAATCCTGAAGCGATATCCACCAATCAGAGAAGCATTGTGTATGTGTATTTTATATATATCACATATATATATGTGTATGTGTGTGTGTGTGTGTATGGATATATATATATCCATACACACATATATAATAGATATTATATATATAATTTTTTTTTCTTTTTTGGGGGGGTGGAGGGGGTAGAAAATCTCAGGATCTCTTTTAGTATTTATAAAAACAAAATTATATTAATTAATCTTATAAAATTAGAGTAATTGATTAAACATTATTTATATACGGTTATGATCAATGACTATAAAACAGTATATATGATCACTTAATTTTCATTGAATCATTCAAATAAATCTAGTTTATTAGAATTTAATGTTGTGATTCATCTCATCAACAGCTTGAAACTCTATATTGCAGAATATTTTGAAATCATTATAGAGGAAATAGATGAGAAAAATTCTTCCAGGGCTGAAAAGTGAGCGGTCACTCCTGCACTCTATTGTGTGTGTGTGTGTGTGTTTGTGTGTGTCTCTGTCAGTCTGTGAGTGTGTTTGTTACTGTCTGTGTCTGTTGTCCTGGTATTGCCTACGTTATGGGGACCAAATGTCAAGTTACATCAGTAAATTTTGACCTTGTGGGGACATTTTTTTGGTCCTTATGAGCAAACGAGCTTATAAATCATGCATTTTATAAATTAACATTTTTGAAAATCTGAAATAGCAGAATATACAGTTTTCTGTAGTTGGTAGGTTTAGGGGTAGGAGATTTATACATTACGTCTATGGAATGTCCTCATAAAACATGGAACCCTGATGTGTGTGTGTGAGGGAGATTTGGAGAGGTGGATTTGAGGACAGAGCCGAGGCACAGTATGACCATCTGCTCAAAACCTGCTGGGATGATGGAGTTCTGTGGCCAAACTTGTGTGTGTGTGTGTGTGTGCTTGTGTGTGTGTTTGTAGGTCAATGGAAACATCCATAGTGTTACTCTAATGGACAAACATGCACCCAAACACACAGTCTCTATCATTTAGTTTCCATCACTAACTCTGAGAATGATTATATTTCTGAGATGAGCAGCACAACATGCAAGCACGTCATTTGCTCTCCGATCTCTAAAAGACAAAGAAATATGAAACAGACAAGATTTTATTTACTTAACTTATTCTGATCAAAACTACTGTAATGCATGTCACTTTATTTATATACTATTTTAGTTCTTTTTAATTTAAAACACAGTTTTAGCTTTAGTCATTTTATGTGCATATTTTGTTTTGTTTTTATATATTTTTTATATAATTTTAACTTAATTTCAAATTAAATTTTTTATTAAATATACAGTAGTTATTTTGTATTTAAATGTTGCCTTGGCAATGGACTGAAATAAATAAATTTCTAATTTTCAGTTACGTCTTTTAAGATGATATTTTGTATTTATTTTATTTGTATTTATTTATTTTAGCTTTTTTTTTCAAAAACTACCGAACAAGTTTTATAATCAACAACACTGCTTTCCAATAAAACTGGAAGTCAACAATACTCACGTATGCAAGTATGTAAACACAAATGCACATTGCTGTTGCATCACGATTCATAACGCAACACTGTAGCAGACTTTCTCCGTTTTTATCAGCTATCAGAGAAATAACACATCTGTGTGTGTGTTGAGAGTGTGTTTCTGGATGAACTCCCTCCTCCACAGAACTTTCTGTTCTTCTGCTGTGTGTACAGCAGTTCCTGACACACACTCTGTGTTCTGTCAGGCGTGTGTGTGTGTGTTTGTGAGATGGACAACAGCAGTACTGATGTTCTCCTTGTATGGCTGAATCTCTTGAGTCTTCCGTCTTGTTGAGAGATTATGTAAACTCTCTCTTTCTTACGGTGTGTTTGAAACGGCTCACACACTGTTGTGTGTTCTGTATGTATGATGTGTGCAGTGTGTGCACACATCATTTCTGTGCACATGAAAGGTGATTCTATTTGTAAGACCACTTTAACTTTATAAATGATGCAGTCTAGAGATTCACAGTAAATCACCACCATATTGTTAATTATTTGCTTTAATTATTTATTTATTAAAGTTGCTATATTTTTCATGCGCACACACGCGCATATATATATGTATGTGTTTGCATGTGTTTTATTGTTACTTTGCTTGAAAAATATGTACATTTTTACGTTTATATTCATGCATTTATCAGATGCTTTTATCCAAAGCGACTTGCTTTGCATTCAAGAAACACATTGATATTCTAATCAGTTCTTGCTTTCCCTGGGAATCAAACCCATGATCTTGGCGTTGCAAGCGTCACTCTCTACTGTTTGAGCTGCCTAAAAGCATTTTAAATATTTGTTATAATCAATTACTAAAAATCTGTATTGATATGCCATCATTTTTATTTATTCTTATTATTCTTTTTATTTTATTTACTTTTTTAATTTACTCTTTATGTGCAGACTTTTGAACTTGCAACGTCCCAGCAGTGTTATTTTAGGATTATGTGTAAACTAGTAATTTGTTAATATTTTGAATTAACTTTTTTTTCAGTGTCTTAAGTTGACTAGCTTTTGTCATTGTCATAATGTGTTTTTGTATTTTCTCTTTATATTTTTATATATCATTAATGTTTTTGTCATTTTATTGCTTCATCTTCTACAACACCTTAATTTCAGAAAATTATTTTATTAATTGTTGCATCCTGCCTTCTGTTTCTCATGCTATATTTTAATATTAGGCAGTCTATACGGTATGTCATCCTCTTTCATTTGTGTGTGTGTGTGTGTGTGTGTATAGAGTTCTCATATTCCGCTGATCGACGCTCTGATGATGGCGTACACGGTGGAGATGATGTCTGTAGAGAGAGTGGTGGCGAGCGTCAAGCGCTTCTCCACCTTCTGCGCTTCTAAAGAGCTTCCCTTCGACATGGAGGACGCCATGTTGTTTTGGATCAACAAGGTCAGTGTTTGTTTGGTTTTCTTTCACTCGGCCATTTGAAATTCACATATAATGTTAGTCAAAGTTTCTTGAACAAAAACACATGTTAGAATTTAGTTTTTCACCCTCATTGAATCTTAATATTCAACATGCTATTTGTTACTGTTCCTTTAAGATGTCTAATAGTCAAAAAACAAAACCGATACGATACCTTTACGATACCAAAAGTGTTAACTGAAAATAAAATAACCTAATTTCATCTACTTTCCAATTTTCATTTTGATGCTCTTAAAAAAACTAAACTAAAATTAAAAATTCATAAAAATGTAGACGCATTAAAAAAGAAAAAAACTGAACTAAATTGATCTCAAACAAAAAAATTAATATTAAAACTATTGATAAAAATTATAATAATATCAGAATGATATTACAATTACGCTGTACAAAAAGTCACAAGGAAAACATACAAATAAAATGTCTAAACGCAAGCTAAAAAAACTAATTCATGTTTTTTAATGTTAATATTTAAACTTAAAAAAGTTTTTTTTTTTTTTTTTACATTTCAAAGTTAAAATGGTGTAAATGGCATTATGATTTAAAAAAGAAAGTCATTTGAATCTTTGAATAGAAAGTTTGAAATAATAACGTTTATAGAAATATTTTGTTAGATTATAAATGTCTGGACTTTTATTATATTATCAATAGTATACTTTACTATTGATCAGTAAGCAAAATAATTGAATTAATAAAATAAATGGAAATGAATAAATAAAAAAATAAAAAAAAAATCTATACATATACACTGTGCATAGCAGTATTGCCTAAATAAACTGATGCGGTAGAGTTGGAAGTGAGCAAAAAAACCTTTGTTTATGGATTAAAAATATATTTCTTAGACTTGGAAGTCTCAATATAGTAGCAAATAATAACTTTCAAAGTAAAATATTGGGTAAAAACAAGGTGTTTAACTATATGGGAGTATAAATTCGACCTTTTTCTCAAGAAAACCCCCATAAATGTTTTAATGTTTCATCTTCACAACCACAAAATATAATTAAAACTGGACGACTTTAATAGGCCACTTGTCATGTTGTCGTCGCCATTTTTTCAGATCAATTTCAACAAAAGATCAAGATCATTGCAGCATGTGTACAGTATATCAGTGTGAACTGACGCGTTTGCGTGTGCGTTTGCTGCAGGTGATCTTGAAGACGAGAGAGCTCTCTGAGAAGGAGCTCAAGATGAAGCAGCCGCTGATGGATTCGCCGTGCCATCAGAAGGTCTGACCAATCCCGAGTCTCGTAACCCATCCAGTAGTGGACCGTTAGCATGCAGGCGTCCTCGTTGATTGGCTGAATCACTCACTGTGTATTTTACTAGACGTTTTAACCCTGTTCTCTGATCAGATTCTATTGCTTTTAAATCTGATCGATCTCTTCTCCCTTCACCTCTTTCTTGCTCGACTTTTAACCCTTATGCTCTTCCTGTTTGTCTCTCTCTTGTCCCGCCCCTTCCTGTCGGATAGTCTCCCTCAAAATGGTACTGGAAGCTCTTGCCTGTAAGTGCCACAGCGCCCCCTGTGTCCGCCACGTCTTGCTCCGGGGAAATGACTAGATAGCGTGTGCATGTTTGGCAGAAGGAACGTGTGTGTCGTTGCTCATCTCATGCATTCATCTCTCTGTCCGCCTGTCTCTCTCTCTCTCTCTCTGTTGTTTTGTCTCAGCCTGATCTCATGAATGCTTTGGCCCATTGCATGCTGGAGCCAGTGGAATTCTCTCGTGTGGTACAGTATTCATACTCAACAGTTTTCAACATGGATAACAATCAGAAATGTTTGTTGAGCCTCAAATCATGATATCAGAGTGATTAGTGAAGGATCATGTGACCCTGAAGACTGGAGGAATGATGCTGAAAATACAGCTTTAATCACAGGAATAAATTACACTTTACTATTGATTACATTAGTAAACAGTTCATTTAAATTGTAATAATATTTCACAATACAGTAATACCTTGAGATATGAGCATCCTGACATACGAGCGATCCTTATATAATTTTTTGCTTTGAGATACGAGTAAAGATTTGAGATGCGAACGCTAGGTGTTTGAGCACTCGGAGCAGCTCCAGCCGCCTCACTCGTTCACGTGTTCGTCGACTTCCGTACGCATCTTCCGTGAGTCTTCCTGTGGTGTGTGTTATATACATTTATGGGTAATTGCATATGATCTCCACTAGAGGCAGCTTGGTTTTACAGCGGGGTTACCGGGGGCAACGAGTGATTCACCAGTATTAGGCTGGGAGCAGCACGAGTTATGAGTGTTCAATAATAATAAATATGAGCTTCTGAGGCGATCCAATACACAACACAGGAAGAAACACTACACTTCTGTTTTGTATTTGTGTTAACTACGTAATTTGCATAATCCCTCCCTCCACCTCCATTAGCTGCTACTGTATCGTCTGTCTCGAAGGCAAGAACTCATAATTAAAACCAAATTTTATTTTATATCACAGGAATCCTTATATAATCCTTATAATTTGTGTGTGTGTCTCTATAGCAATTAAAAACATTTGTCTTTTCTATTATTAGCACTAATAAGGGAGTTTTTTAGAGGGCCGGAACGGATTAATTTTTTTCCTGTTATTTCTTATGGAGGAAATGATTTGAGATACGAGCAATTTGAGTTACAAGCTCGTCCTGGAACGGATTGTGCTCCTATCTCAAGGTATTACTGTTTTACTGTATTTTTGTTTAAATAAATGAGCAGAAGAAACTTCTTTCAAAAACATTTAAAGATCTTACTGACCCCAAACCTTTGGACATTAGTTTATAGGGTCCCGTTGATCGATCAGTAAAATTTGAAGGCGCACACAGTACTTCACTCTTCCATGCATCCATCTGTCTGTTCATGCATCCACTCAACCAATCATTCAAAATGTCCTTCTGTAGTTTATTTTGTGTATGACTTCAGCAGTAAAGATGTGATTATAGAGGCAAAGACCTTAATTTAAAGGTCTATTTAAAGGCTTTTATGATCCGAGCTCCTGGTCCAATCCGATCATGTTCCTCTATTTCTCAAAAAACACCATAAGTAAATAAATTTTGGACGTTTACAAACCAAAATAGTGTTATCATAAAAGCAGCTTTTATGATCACACTTTATAAATGTATACACATATACATACGCGTGTGTGTAGGAGGTTAAAAAATTGCATGAAAATATTATTTGCTCATAATGAAACTTCTGTCATCTGCAAATAATCACAACAAATCTTACATTTCATTGTTCCTCACACATTTGTCATGGAAGCGAAAGATTTTGAATGTAATGCTTTAATATTAAGTAATTATTATTATTAAGTTGTACAGACTATAGCTTTTGTGTTACGCCATTTTTGGAGCTCAGCACACAAAATTGCAACCCACATTTATTTTATGGAAAAGATACGTTATCTAACGTCTAACTAAGAACAACAACATATATTTTGAGTGACGGTTAAATGACAGAATTTTCGAGTTTGAGTGAACTGTCGTATCTAAAGTGAGTGTCATTTAGTATGAGAGAGACCGTATGCATCTGTCTGATCTGTGTTAGATGCTTTATAATTCCCTGCCTGCTCTCTCTCAGGTACGGTACCGCAGAGAACACCTGTCCGGCCGTCCTTTCCCCCACCTGGCCGCGATTGAGGACCTGATGAAGGATGTCTGTGATGGAGCGGCACTGTTAGCGGTCGTCCACTTCTACTGCCCCGATTACATGAGGCTAGATGGTATATATACACACGTTAACATGAGCAAAATCGTTTTGTGAATCATTTTGTAAACTCTTGCATTTAGTTCAACTCAAAAATATATGCAGCAATGATTTATACAGATTTTTTTAAGTTAAAATTGTGTAAATGGCATTGATTCTACTTTTTGTCAGGATTCTTTGATTGAATGTTCAAAATAACAGCAATAAATGGAAATCTTTTATAACACAAATCTATACAAATGTGCAATTTGTAATGTTAAAATTCATTATTTTGTAAATTGTTAGATTCATTAACATTTAGCAGAGATTTTTTTTCCCCCAAAGCAACTTGCAAGAAAGAGTCAACAATATTCATAAAATTCAATGCCAACAGTTTTCAATTGGCATCATTTTAATTCATCATTAATTATCAGTTTTTCAACTCAACAATTAATGCCACAACGATTTAAACATTTTGTATACAGATTTTTGTTATGTTTTAAAGTTATAAAACTCTCTAAAGTTTCAAAGTTGTTTTTTCTATTAGACGTGTGTCTGAAGGAGGTGCCGTCTCTTTCGGATAGTGTGTATAACATCCATCTGCTGCGGGAGTTTTCTAACGAATACCTGAACAGGTGTTTTTACCTGCACACTGAAGACCTGCTCTACGGCCCACCGGTGCTAAAGGTCTGTGCCTAAATAATCTCAACATAAGTATATTTACAACTATAAAAGCATTCTCAGTATTCTTTACCTTCTGAGAAACCAAAGGCCAAATTAAGACATCATCATATGCAGGGCTTGACATTAACACCTTCTACTAGGTTGAATTTTATGTATAATATAAACATTTTTCAGTTGCAGTCATCCGAAATAAGCTATGCAATGTCGTTTTGTCAAAAAAAATAAAAAAATCTGAGACATATCGACACTAAAATATCTGAAACGCTTCCAAATACTCACTTGCATGATATCAGCTGTACTCTCTCTGTCTCTCTCTCTCTCTCTCTCTCTCTCTCTCTCTCTCTCTCTCTGACAGAGAGTGACACACAAACCCTCTTCCCCTCACTCACCCGTTTCATTTGCTCCGGATGAATATTTAGTTTTTACAGGGCTTGAATTTCACCATGAGATTGTGCATAATTTTACTAATTTCCACAGATTTTGTGCAAACATGCAAAGTTTTACTTTCCTGCAGCTCAAACTGTGGAGTGTGGCGCTTGCAACATCAAGGTCATGGGTTCGATTCCCAGGGAAAGCAAGAACTGATTAGAATGTCAATGTGTTTCTTGAATGCAATGCGAGTCGCTTTGGAAGTGTCTGACAAATGAATGAATGTAAATGTAAGTTTGCGCACATAAAGCTTCCTCTCAGAACAAAATTTTGCTACTTATTGCACTTAAACAGTCAAACACACAAAGTAATGTCAAAATATCAGTCTTGGCGAGTTTTCATATAAACAAGTGAACGTAAACAGCTGGGAAAACGCACGTGTAACAGAATAATAGATATCCGTGTGTCAGGTCTTAAAGTGACAGCAGCCTAATAAACCTGCTGCCAAATTATTAGATAAAATAAAAAATATCTATATGGCCGTTTTTCCCAATGGTATTGATGTGAACAGGCTGAGTGGATTGTAACTTTGGAAAACCACTAGCCAAAGCGGCTGCGGAGCAAAAAAGTTCTTGTCAAGCCCTGATCATATGCATCCTTCACAGACATTGATTGATAGATAATAAAATAAAAAGTTAATTTGAACTAATTTACTTGATTTGTGATGATTGCTATTTGTATGTTGCAGAGTGTTCAAATACCGTCATCTATGAGGTTCAATTTCAATTGAACCTATATATAATTATATAATATAATTGAACCAATTTCAATCCGCCTATATAAATAGGAGACAGAAAGAGCAGCTCACTAGGTTATAGACCAGAGCTTGTGTGTGCTAACTGACAGCTAACAGATCCCTGTGTTTCTTTGACTTGATCTTGTTCCTCCAGCATAACGTGATGGTTTTCATTGCTGAGCTCTTCTGGTGGTTTGAAGTAGTGAAGCCGGAGTTTGTAAAGCCAAGAGACCTACAAGATATCAAAGATGGTAAGAACCGAGTCTTAAAAGCTTGATGCTCTCAGATACACACTTAGTTTCTGTCTGAAGATGTCCTTCTCATGATTCATTCACTGTGTTGTGATTGACAATCTGACAGTGAGAGCGTCTCTTCAGCCAAAGAGTTCCCGTCCCCTTGTGCCCATATCCAATGCCACTAAGCGTAGCTTTTTAACTCCATCCCCTTCAGCCGACTCGTTGGCGACAGCTGCCAATCCTGACGGTTGTATGCGGTATTACTTGCACCCTGAGGAGTCCTTGTCTGTGTAAGTCTGTTTGAAGTTGCTAACAACATGTTGTACATTACAGTACGTGTTTTACCAATGCACTTCATTGCATTATATCACAATTGGGTTGTGATCGAAACTGTGACCAATGAGCTTACAGGTTAGTTATCCGTGTTAAGACTTCTTTAGACTGTCAGTCCAAATCCGTTCAGATTTAACAAGTTCTCACTAGCCTGTTGCATTTGTTATTGTTGCTCTTTTTGGCGTATACCTACCAATGCATTGTCATTGCCGTAGAAACCAATGCAGATATTCTGGAAAATGAAAGTGCGTCATGAGACACACAAATTGGATTTGAACAGTTGTGATACACAATGTGGACAGATCATCATTTTAATCGTATTTGCTCTAACAGTCTGAATGTAGCCTTTGCTCTCTCTAGTGTCAGTTCCCAAAATCTACAGACTGGTTTGTCAGTGTTAAATATAATTTTATTCAATTTTGAGTAAATATTGTGTAAAATTATAATTTTGTTCTATTATCACAATTAGATGGAGAGATGGATAGATATAAATGAGATAGATGGATAGATGGAAATAAATTGGATGGATGGATGGATAGATAGAAATAAATTAGTTAGATGGAAATAAATTAGTTGGATAGATACATAGAAATACATTTGATAGAAATAAATTAGTTGGATGGATGGATAGAAATGAGTTGGGTGGGTGGATGGATAGAAATTAGATATAAATAAATGAGAGGGATAGATAGATAGAAATTAGTTGGATGGATAGATAGAAATTAGATATAAATAAATGAGAGGGATAGATAGATGGATGGATAGAAATGAGTTGGGTGGATGGATAGATAAAAATTAGATATAAATAAATGAGAGGGATAGATAGATAGATAGATGGATAGAAATGAGTTGGGTGGATGGATAGATAGAAATTAGATAGATGGATAGAAATTAGTTGGATGGATAGATAGAAATTAGATATAAATAAATGAGAGGGATAGATAGATAGATGGATAGAAATGAGTTGGGTGGATGGATAGATATAAATTAGATATAAATAAATGAGAGGGATAGATAGATGGATAGAAATGAGTTGGGTGGATGGATAGATAAAAATGAGATATAAATAAATGAGAGGGATAGATAGATAGATGGATAGAAATGAGTTGGGTGGATGGATAGATAAAAATGAGATATAAATAAATGAGAGGGATAGATAGATAGATGGATAGAAATGAGTTGGGTGGATGGATAGATAGAAATTAGATATAAATAAATGAGAGGGATAGATAGATAAATAGATGGATGGATAGATAGATAGATAGATAGATAGATAGAAACGAGTTGGGTGGATGGATAGATAGAAATTAGATATAAATAAATGAGAGGGATAGATAGATAAATAGATGGATAGAAATGAGTTGGATGGATGGATAGAAATGAGTTGGGTGGATGGATAGATAGAAATTAGATATAAATAAATGAGATAGATATAAATAAATTAGATATAAATAAATGAGTTGGATAGGTAGATAGAAATAAATAAATGGGTTGGATGGATAGAAATTAGACAGAGATTAGATGGTCATTTGACTTTATTTGTAATCGAGCTGATATTTTGTTTTTGTTTCAGAAGAAACAGAAGCCCCTCCCCCTCCCACCCGCTCCTCCCGTTACGGCAGAGACCGCAGAAGTGCTCTCAGGCGGAGGAGGGTTCAGGTCACTACATCTGCAAAGCATTTAGCACAATAATGAGTTTAAATTAATGATATTGATTAAATTGATCTCTGTCGTTCTGTGAGCAGAGCTCAGGAATAGGTCAAACTCTTTGTCCCGTATGGATGGACTCATGCTTGGATCACAGCTTGCCTGGACAGAACGCAAACAAAGGTTAGGGTTCAATCGAATGTCACACAGTAATTGCGTTATTATCTAAAGTTAAAACTATTAAAGCTATTTTTGTTATTTTAAAAAACATAAATCTAAATAAAACTATAAAACCTTGAAATGTTGCCTTGGAGTCACAAAAATAACTGAAATAAAAAGCACTTAACAAAATTACTAAAACTTAACCTAAAATTTAAAAGAAAGCTAAACATATAATATTAACTAAAATAACACTGATGTCACAGGAAATGGCATTTATATACAGTAGAATTAATTATGCATGGACAATGACAAAAATATATCATGCCATGAGTAATTTTGTGACACGATAATGATCTTCTATGTTGTAAATTTTTCTGGAAATTCTGTACAAATTTATGATGTAAGGGTTATGATTTATGATAAGATCCAGTAGATTAAACACTTTACAAATGACCGCTATTTATCTCTTAGATTTGACTTTTTTTCCCCTTTTATTTGGAGCCAAGTCCTGGAATAAATGACTAACCTGTTTGCATAAATACATCTTTATCTCTTTGTTTTCTCAGACCCATCTCTCAAATGGAGACGGATTGGGAACGTATATGTGGCGATAATATCAGCCTGGCTCGTTCAATTAGCAAGGACAGTTTAGCCTCCAACGTCATCTCCATTACTCCACGACACCGCATCAATGGCCAGCCCCTCTCCCAAACACGTCACTATGACAACCAGGAGGAAGAGGAGGAGCTATTGGCTGTCGTTAACCCTGAGGGCGCCGCTGCATCCAGAGAGAGTTTCTTCTTGGAACCGTTGCAACCTGCGGTTCTAAGACCCAATAAGGAGAAAATGGGGATTAGTAAACGGGAGGAGAGTGGAGAAGGAAGAGGTCAGGGACGGCGGGGGACGTGTACGCCCACAGAATGCACACTCAACCGGACGTTTACTCCAATCGATAGCATAGAGAGAAAAAGCTCTCGAGCGCAATCCCCCGGAAGCTTCTTCCTGCACGACGACGCGGAGTGTGTGCGGGACAGTCCGCTCGGAGCCTGGGAGGACATCGCCTCTGACTCGGAGTTTGAGGAAGATGATGAAGTGGAGGTTCAAGAACAAGAGCTTTCCAAAGAGCTTCTGATGCAAGATGGGAGGAAATGCTCAGGCTTTGGGGAGGAAGAGGAGTCTGTGAAATTGCGCGAGGATGTTTGTGTGCATGAACGGGACGATAAGGAAGGTGGGAGTGGACGGGCAAGTCCTTGCCCCAGCGTACTGTCGCAGGCCAGCAGCACATCGACCAGCCGCATGACGAGTTTCGCAGAACGCCGCCGACATAGAGTCGGATTTCCTGATGGTTGCCCGAGCACTGGAAGCTCGCAGACAACCACTCCGGATGGAGCCGAAAGCGTGCAATTCCCTTCGGACAAGAGTCCAGGAACACCAGGTGGCCGACCTGGTTTCGCTTCCGAACTTGTACACCTTCGCATGCAGTTGGAGGAAAAACGGCGTGCCATCGAGATGCAGAAAAGGAAGATGGAGAACTTGTCGGCACGCCAACGGCAGAAGCTCGGAAAGGCGGCGTTCTTGCACGTGGTTAAAAAAGGGAGGAGCGACACACTGCCACACCCACTCAAAACAGAAATTGCGTTTAAAGAGAAACCGCTCGCAAAGGACGATGCATGCGTCGAGGTTCTGAAAGCTCAAGCAAAGGACTCGGAGCGTAAAGAAACATCAGTAACGCCATTAGAGGAGGTTAAGGACAATCGTTTGAGTGTCACAGGAGGGGGTGGAGCTTCAGATGATGTGGGTGGAGAGCCAGATCTTGGCGAATGCAGCCGTTCCATCGAACTCCTGAACGAAGCGATAGGAGCGATACAGCAGCAAATGCTGCAACTGTCTCTCCAGCAGGACTTGCTCATGAAACAGACCGTCCAATCGCCACAGGAGCAACCGCAAACCAAACCAAGCGTTGTGCCGACTTTAAACGAACACCTGCCGGAACAGCACGAGGCTAAGTCACGTGAGACTAAGTTTTCCGTGCAGTTCACGGAAACTCTTTCCACCGCGACCAAGCGTCCTCCCAGACTCACCTCGAGTCGTACGCCTCGGACGAAACCTGGCGACCTCAAACTGAGCAAAGATACCAACAGTCGTCCAGTAGCAAAAGCAAGCACTCCGACGCCGGGTGGCAGGACCCCCCGTGCTGACAATGAGGAAGAGAGCGTGGCTAAAGATAATGGGCGTGGCTTGATGGGCATTATTCGGAATACTACATTCAGATTGGCCGAATCTGCAAACCGACGTGCCGACAGCCTCGACTCGCCCCAAACCGAACTCCCATCCACGGAAACGTCATCTGATGATCTAACCCGGGAGAGGAGCGAGTCCGGTGGCTCGGGAAAGGAAAACATTCCGGTTCCATCCGAGGAAAACAAAATTAAAGCGCATCTGATTGAAGTGGATCTATCTGACCTTGCAGAACCATCAGAAGGAAGCACAGATCCTGATGGTGAACAGATGTCCGGGCTGGGTTTCTTTTTCAAGGTACCAGGGCATTTGCAAAAATGTTTTATTATTAATTATCACTGTATTTTCCCACATATAAACCGCAGACGCACATAACCCACACCCTCATATAGCCCGCGGGTTCTGTGCAAAAATTGTTGGCATAACCTACACCCTTATATAACCCGCACCCATAGATTGATGAACTTTTTTGCGTAAGTTCACATTTCGAATGTTGCTCGCATAACGTCAATTATCCAAAACTGTTCAGGCTCGATACACAGCGCTTGTGATATAGCCCGCACCTTTATATAACCCGCACCCCCCCCGCGGGGTTGTAAAATCTGGTATAACCCGCGGGTTATATGCGGGGAAATGCGGTACATCGTGTCTACACCGGAAGATAGTAGTGTGTGGCAACTGAAGATATAATCAGTGATACTGACTCTTGTAATATAGTTACTAGTTTCACTTCCTCTATGTAGGATGATCAGAAAGCTGAGGACGAGCTGGCTAAGAAGAGGGCGGCGTTCCTCCTTAAACAGCAGCGTAAGGCCGAAGAGGCACGAGTTCGTAAGCAGCAGTTGGAGGTGGAGTCAGAGCTCAAACGAGATGAAGCCAGGTATCAGTCACGATGGATCTGGTGTGAATAAATCAGAGTTTTCTCTAGTTACTGCAGATTTAATGTAATTTATGTCTGTTTGTGTTAGACGAAAAGCTGAGGAAGATCGTGTGCGTAAAGAGGAAGAAAAAGCTCGTAGGGAGCTGATCAAACAGGAGTACCTGCGCAGGAAGCAGGAAGAGCTTCTGGAGGAGCAGGGCGTGACCAAGCCACGCCCTCGTAACAGGAGGCCACGCCCTAAATCGCTACATCGTGCTGAATCTTCCTGTTCTGCTCGTAAGAAACTTCTCTTTTATTGTGCCTGTGTTGCTGATCACTTGAATGATGAATTTATGCATCTACACATACTTGAATTTGAGCTGGTAACGTCACTCTTTCTCTCTCCAGCGGTCAGTCTCTGTTCTGCTCCCTCCGGATCTTCTCTCTCATTGGCCTCTGCTGCTACTGAAGGGGACAGTGTGGCATCAGGAGGGGCCAGTTCACACAGGTGAGCGGGAGCGGAGCGTCACATGTGTGGCACACTTCTCTGGACTTAAAGGGAAAGTTTTATACAAAAAATTTAATTTCTTCAAATCACACTTTGAGTTGATAAATACCCTATTTTTAACTAGCTGCAAAGCTACTACTTTATTCACACACACACACACACACACACACACATATATATATATATATATATATATATATATATATATATATATATATATATGTATATAATGTGTGTGTGTATATATATATATATGTATATGTATTATATTTATACACACATTATTAACACATAAATAAAATATGTATATGTATTATTTGAAATTACAGTACATTAAAATAATGAATAAAGATATTTAACTAATTAAATATATTGCTTGTTTATTTCATTTAATCTTATTGTAATGCATTTTTTATTTTATTTAAATGTTTTATTTTATATTTACTTTTTAAAGCATCATTGGTTTTATTGCATGCGATTATTGATAGAACACAGGGTTTCAGTCCAGTCATCAGATCATCATAGCATAATTCCCGGATATGTGTTCTAGGGGGGAGTCTGTGGAATCTTTTCCCGTTTTGAGCCGAAATTCCAGCAGGAATATGGAGCGAGACTGGGACAATGGCTCAACGGCCTCATCCATCACATCTGTAGCAGAATACAGCGGTGAGATAAACACACATTCACTGCTCATTTTGAATGCATTTAAAGTAGAATTATATATATTTTTTTTTTTACCCAAAGCAACACAACTTTTCTGCATTAATAGCTGAGTTTATGTTTTTCCTCTTGCTATCCTCAGGGCCCAAGTTATTTAAGGAGCCAAGTGCAAAGTCCAACAAACCAATCATCCAGAACGCTATTGCTCACTGCTGTCTGGCGGGAAAAGTCAATGAAGCACAGAAGAACGCCATTCTGGAGGTGATGCAGTTACTATGACAGCAGGCTGTTTTGTTATTATTTATGCTGTTCATAGTCATGAATGTGTAGTTTACGACTAGAACAGGGGTGGGCAAACTACGGCCCGCGGGCCCGTTGGGCTTTTTAATCCGGCCCGCCGAACTCGGCAGAATTCGAATTCGGCAGAACCTGTATTAAACCTCCTTCATTTAACATTTCCCTGTAATGTCACTCTGTCGCGGCTGCAAGCGGCAGTGGCGCTGAAGCTGTGGTGGAGAGTAGGCGTGTGTCGCAAACCCCTCGACACCCCCCTTTATGGCGTTAATTCCGTGCTAAAAACGAACGAGCGCAAAACTGATGTTTGCGCGCGCGTAAATTACACCCGCGAGCGGAAAACAGAACTACACATTAATACGGGTACCCGCGAGCTCATTTTAATCACTCGCGCGCGAACATTCACCCGCTCTCGACTGCTGTTTTTGCTCGCGCGAGCATTTATATTTTTGTCAGTCGTGGGGCGGGGTTTGCTCTTGTAATAGTAACATCAAACGTCATTGGTTAGTTCCCTTTTCTCCAGAGGTCAGTTGTGATTGGACGCCTGTGATTGTCAATCTAGAGCTGAGGCAAATGTACTATTCAGTCACATTGCATATTATGTTTTTTCTGTCGATTAAATTGTATTAATATTGTTTTGTTGTAATTTCACGTGTCCCAGTCGAGTTATTTAAGACCAAACTATACTTTATACATGTTTTCTAGGATTTCTTATAAGTAAATGCACAGGTACGACCTTCAACCCTGCCCCTCTGTCAATTTTAAGAAACCAATGTGGCCCGCGAGACAAATAGTTTGCCCACCCCTGGACTAGAACAATGAATGAAACTAGTTATATTTTTCTATTTTTTTATGTTTATCATAGCATATTATGTACTGTTTCACATACTTTAAAAAAAAATTTAAATTGGAAGAAAATTCAAGCCAAATATATTTGAAAGAAAAATGCTCATTGGAAGAAAAAAAATGCTAATTAACTAATTAATTTTTAAGCCTTGTATTTTTATGGGCGGTATTTCAACATGGTTTTATATTCAAGCAGTTAATTTTTCAACTCAAAACATTTTATTTAAGATTTTACAGTAATTATGCAACCTATTATATTCGACAGATCATTTTTAGTCCATTTTATTTTGTTTTACAAATTCGCTTCCACAAATTCAGTGGTTCAAATTCGACCAAAAATTCAACATGGCACATCCGGGAACTGGAGGAATGGCAGTAAAGCGTAAAATCTGCCGATGCATGATCTCACCTGCTGTTAGTCGCTCACCAGCAGGTGGCGCAAGCACATGTTGACAGACCAGAGCAATGGGTTATTATATAGAGGGTTATTCCTTCATTCACAAAAACGGATTTACAGAAATTGAGAATGAATATTAATAATGAATGATTATCAGGGCCAGTATCCATGCGGACAAAATGATTTCTGAATCGGAACAGATAACAGGTAACTAATAAAGACAACTTGGCCTTGATTTACAGTCAAAAGGTGTTCATGTAGGTGTCAGGCATGATCTTTTAGATTCTTGATATTTCATAAATGTTTTCCTGTAGCTTAAACTGTAGAGAGTGGTGCTTGCAACATCAAGGTCATGGGTTCGACTCCCAGGGAAAGCAAGAACTGATTTGAATGTCAATGTGTTTCTTGAATGCAATGCAAGTCGCTTTGGATAAAAGCATGAATGTATTTAAATAAACTGTCATATCATATGTAAATATTGCTATGTATTTCACAATACACAAAATATCCCGTAATTTAAAGCTCAATAGCTCTCAACGCTCTACTGCTATTCCTCCAGTTCCCGAATTAGTAAAGCGAAATAAAATGGACCGAAAATTACCTGTCAAATATAGTATTTTTAAAAAGGCCAAATATTTTGGAAGTGAAATCTGAAAGGTGAATTTGGAATTATTTAATTTGTAAAAGTGAAAATGTGCATGGAATATATACGACCATGTTGAATTTCTGGCCATAAAAATGCAAGCCCTAAAAATACAATGCATTAAAATGCAAGCACAGTGCTTTTTTCTTCTTTTAGTGCAATTCAACAAGCCTTTTGTTTCAAATACATTTGCCATTATTTTACTTCCACAATACTGAACCATTACTTTATACTATATTATTTGCATGGGTGGATTTATGTGATTATTTACTATCAAGACAGTATTGCAGTTACAGTTTGTTGAACAGCTATATACTAAACTGATTCATATAGTTTCTATATCTTTATATCCAGCTGTACATGTTTGAATATGTCACGAGTCATTGCTGTAACTCCACAGGAAATCGAGCGATGCGAGTCCAACCACCTGATCATCCTTTTCCGTGATGGTGGATGTCAGTTCCGGGCGCTGTACATATATTCTCCCGAAACAGAGGAGATCGTCAAGCTCAAAGGCACCGGGCCGCGCTCCATCAGCCGAAAAATGATCGACAGACTCTACAAATACAGCTCCGACCGCAAGCAGTTCAACGTCATTCCCGCCAAGTCCGTCTCGGTCAGTGTAGACGCTCTCACCATCCACGGTCACCTGTGGCAGGTCAAACGGCCGAGCACCTCCAAGAGAAAATGATCCTCCTTTGGATAGATCCACTGCTTTTTGATTGGCTGCTGGGTTCTATTCCAGCCTCTTAAACTGACCTCCTAATATCCTATTGGTCAAATTCCAGACTAGACTCCTGCTTTCCTATTGGCTCACCAGCTGCTGCGCTCCTATTGGCCGCTGCGCTGTGACATGGGCAGAGCTGAGGAAGTCAGGAGTGGGCGGAGCTTAATGTTTGATTGACAGAGTTAATGAATGTGTTTTAGAATTATGTCATCGTTCAGTGTTTTCTTTTAGGCAGAAATCTGCATGTGGCACTTTTCTGTTTGATTTTACCGTAGTGTTAATTTACACCGGAACGACAGACAACACTCTTGAACCACTACTTGAATTCTGAATTATGTACTATGGTTACACGAATGTGCGTACGAACGCATCTGTTGTTTTGCGTTTCTCATACCTCTCCATTATGCTGCTGTTCCTACGTTACACTCACTTCAGCAGTGCAATGCAATGATCATGTGACAAGGGATCTGAGTGTGTGTGTGTGTGTGTGTGTGTGTGTGTGTGTGTGTGTGTGTGTGTGTGTGTGTGTGTGTGTGTGTGTGTGTGTGTGTGTGTGTGTGTGTGTGTGTGTGTGTGTGTGTGTAAATGTTGACCTTCAGCGCTTCATGATTTTAAAATGTTTTATCATGAAATGGTTCTGTATTTTCCATCTTGTCTTACATGTATTCACGCTAGCTACTGACAGTATTAATGTACTTTCCTAATTCTTCACTGAGGAACCAGATTGTCGTAGAAACACATTGCCACTGATCGTGAGTGTGTGTGTGTGTGTGTGTGTGTGTGTGTGTGTTCAGTAATGAATGTATGCACTCCAGGGTCTCCTGTGAGCAGGGCTTTCTGTTGTATACGTTTGGATTGTACAAACTTTTGCTTTGACTTTTCTTTATTATTATTATTTACCATATATTTATTTTAAAGAACACTGAAATTTAATAAATTATACAACCAAAATGAGATCTTGGGTGTGGTTTAATTTGAGCAATCTGACCAAAATAAAAATATTAGGATAATTTTTATTCCTTTAAAACATGAACTTTAATTGTTTTTATCATTGAATTTTGACTCTGAAAATGTTGTGTGGATATTACCTTTAAGAGACTGGATTTTAATGTGCATGGTGGTGTTTTAGTCGAGTACGGCTGACCTTCCCAAAGGTGGATCTCTCCACTCGTTTTTGGAAACGATACCATTATCGTTTGTGTAAACCACAAAATTTGAAACGTTATGCTGATAATAGGTGAGGTTTTAGCAACTCTTCCCGCTGCCCAACCATCTTAAACCAGCTGAAGGCAAACCCAGTCAGGATGATTTTGCAACAGGTTGTTGCTTAAGTTGTGTTTTATAACTAAATCCTAAATCTTGTTGTTCTAAACGATAGTTTGTACCTCATTGTAATCGATCACTCCTGTAATGATGTGTCTATAGGGGTTCAGCTTCAGAATTCCCAAAAGACTAAAGAAACGTTATCAGCAAGATGGTAGAAAACTGTACATTTCTTATTTATTCATTATTTATTTATGTGTGAGAGCGTTGCTATGGTGTGATGATATTGTATTACAATAGGTTGCATATAAATGTTAATACCAATTCAAAATTAGTTAGTACTTCATTTGTAATTGAAAGGGTTTAATGACAAAATCTGGTTATGGTTACTTTCAAAGTTGTTACAAAATAAAATGTATAAGGTGACAAAATACCATTAGCATATACCCAGCATATATTTTGAGAGAAAAGAGGAGGACCCAAGAGATGCCCCAAGGGAAAAGAAGAGCAACTGTTCAATCCTCTCTTATCCTTTCCTTGACCATGTGATTGAAACCCAAAAATTTAATCTGACCAATCAAATCACAGCTTCCCCCACCATACTAAAGCTGTGACGATTCATAGACCACTAATGCCCACACATCTCGTCCTACAGCCTTGACCATCATCAGCACCTCTTTATCTTTGATAATTCCCAATGGTCCTTGTGGAAAGAGAGAGTGTGTTGAAACTACAGCGAATGTCTTTGTTCATTTTCTATCATCTTTGATTATTTTCAGCCTTACACACCCCTCCCTGCTCACAGGAGTGTTGACACAGGAAATGTTAAAGTTCTAGACGGTGATCTTGTTCCTTGAGGCAGAAGTCAGTCTTGTAGAGGTGTGTGTGTGTGTGTGTGTGTGTGTGTGTGTGTAGGAGGGGTCGAGCATCAATGTCTTGCTTTCGATTGCGGGCGACTGACAGCCCATGCAGTGACAAAATCCATCCCTTTCTTGAGCACACATCAAAGAAATTGTCTGTTCATTCTTGTTCTGTCACAAGATGCGTCTGCAAGTCTCCATTGTTCTTCTTTGCATCCTCTTCACTGGAGGTACAGTAAACACACAGCATTGAGGATATCTGAGGTGTAAATAGTGCACTGAATGTCTCTCTCTCTCTCTCTCTCTCTCTCTCTCTCTCTTTGTCATTTAAGGATTCTCTCTGCGCTGTTGCACAGATCAACATCCTCATTGTTCAAAGGCGATGACATGTAACAAAGACATGTGCAGAAGTACAAAAATAGTAGAATACTTTGGTAAGTTGAATGTGATGAAGTGAACTTTTACTGTTATAAATGACTTCTAAAGAGAAAACAGGGATTGTTGACCTCAGATTTATCACATGATGTCTTGGCATCGTCTCTTGTTTTTTTCACCAGGTGATATTCTTGCCCTATTTTATAGAACGGTTTTATCAGGTTTCCTGAATTATCAGATAGAATTTGGTTAGTTGATGCATATACCTGTTTTTTTCATCAACATGTAATTCAAAGCATAAGGGAAATTGACATGTAACTGGTTATCTTTTTCTTTCTCTTTGCCATTACTAGTTCATTTTACTGTTAACTTTAACTTAAATCAAAAGTATTCCATGTATGCTCTCAATTAATTAAAAGTAATTTGAAATAATTAGAAAACAATTGAAAATATTATTTAAATGTTTTACATGGCATGTCAACCCAAAGTGTTTCAGTGTCCCATTTAATTTTCCTAAAATAAATATTTTTTTTATTATTTTATGAATATTTTTTATATTTTAAATATTTTTTTGTTCTGATTTTGTCTTTTATTGTAAAATAGGCCCGTACAGAGAAGAGGCAGATAACTGGCAACGGGCTCGGGACAGAATCCCAAACCGGAATAAGAACAAACACGCTTTATGCCCTGGAGAAGGTATAGAACTCCTTCATCTTTTTGACCCATCTCTTCACATCTCACGATGATGGAAAATATTCACTCGCGTTTACTAAGTTCATTTTTTTTCCTCATAAATGTACACACACCACCCCATATTGACAGAAAAACACAGAATTGTTGACGTTTTTGCAGGTTGACATTTTTTTCAGTTTTAAAAAAAGAAAAACTGAAGTATCACATGGTCGTAAGTATTCAGACCCTTTGCTGTGACACGCATATATTTAACTCAGGTGCTGTCCAATTCTTCTGATCATCCTTGAGATGCTTCTACACTTTCATTTGAGTCCAGCTGTGTTTGATTACACTGATTGGACTTGATTAGGAAAGCCACACACCTGTCTATATAAGACCTTACAGCTCACAGTGCATGTCAGAGCAAATGAGAGTCATGAGGTCAAAGGAACTGCCTGAAGAGCTCAGAGACAGAATTGTGGCAAGACACAGATCTGGCCAAGGTTACAAAATAAATTCTGCTGCACTTAAGGTTCCTAAGAGCACAGTGGCCTCCGTAATCCTTAAATGGGAGACGTTTGGCACAACCAGAACCCTTCATAGAGCTGGCCGTCCAGCCAAACTGGGCTATCGTGGGAGAAGAGCCTTGGTGAGAGAGTTAAAGAAGAACCTGTGGCTGAGCTCCAGAGATGCAGTCGGGAGAAAGTTGTAGAAAGTCAACCATCACTGCAGCTCCAGCAGTCGGGGCTTTATGGCAGAGTGGCCCGGCGGAAGCCTCTCCTCAGTGCAAGACACATGAAAGCCCGCATGGAGTTTGACAAAAAACACCTGAAGGACTCCAAGATGGTGAGAAATAAGATTCTCTGGTCTGATGAGACCGATAGAACTTTTTGGCCTTAATTCTACGCAATATGTGTGGAGAAAATCAGGCACTGCTCATCATCTGTCCAATACAGTCCCGACAGTGAAGCATGGGGGTGCAGCATCAGCTGTGGGTGTTTTTCAGCTGCAGGACGACTGGTTGCAATGGAGGGAAAGATGAATGCGGCCGAGTACAGGGATATCCTGGATGAAAACCTTCTCCAGAGTGCTCAGGACCTCAGACTGGGCCGAAGGTTTACCTTCCAACAAGACAATGACTCTAAGCACACAGCTAAAATAATGAAGGAGTGGCTTTATAATGTTACAAAATATTTTTTTTCTTCTGTAGATGTGAGGTGTCTTGTTGTTGAAAAAATTAATAAAGTACTATTAAAATTGTCTTTAAGTCTTTATTTGTGTCATAACTGACCTCAGTGTATCATGTAGTTTATGCAGTATGAACCAGAGCTGCTAATTCCTTCATATCTCTTCTTATATAGGCATAAAGATGGAAGCCATATCTTATGGGTGTATGGACGGGCCACATGAATGTAACAGCTGGTCTCTTGGCACAGGCTGCTGGACGAGAGGAAATGTTGCCAAGTGCTGCAACACCGACCGTTGCAATAATAACTTTGATGCAGGTATCAGCCTTTATTTGACCATTAAGGGAATACGCTATAGGTAAGATATTGTTTGATGTTAGATAATGTTGGCATCACTATAATCTGCTACAGCATAATTTAGTATCATATCTGTTTGATAAGTGAGAGCGCAGGTTTCAAGGCTGATTATTTGCCCAAAGTCTCTCGTTAAGAAAAATGTGTTTGTTTCCCCGCTAGCTAAGTATATGACAATCAAAAAATGTATTTCATTTTATTGAATACAGATAGATAAACAATTTGTGTGAAAAGAAAAAAATCTAAATGCATATAACATACTTTTTTGAATACAGTAATAGCTTGAGATACGAGCATAATCCGTTCCAGGATCGAGCTCATAACTCGAGTTGCTCGTATCTCAAATCATTTCCCCCATAAGAAATAACAGAAAGAAAATAAATCTGTTCCAGCCCTCTAAAAAACTCCCTTATTAGTGCTAATAAGTATTTTTAATTACTATAGAGACACACACAAAAATTATAGTATATAAGGATTCCTGTGATATAAAATAAATGTGGTTATAATTATGAGTACTTACCTTCGAGACAGACGATAGATTACGTATATAACGCAAACACAATATGGAAGACTTGCGGGAAATGCGTACGGAAGTCGACTATGGCGAAAAAAATCCATGGCAAAAAGAAATGAGCGCAAAATTGATGTTTGCGCGTGCGTAAATTACATCCGCGAGCGAATAACAGATCTACACACGGAAAAACAGGAACCCGCGAGCTCATTTTAATCCCTCGCGCGCCTGACATGTCATCTGCAGTAATGCGCAGCCATCTTCTCGCCATTGCTGTTTTTGCTCGTGCAAACCTTATTATTTTAGTCGACGAACACGTGAAGTGAATGAGTGAGGGCGTGGACTCCAAGTTCTTGACCACATGTAAGCTTCTCCTATCTCAAATATTTATTTGTATCTCACAGTAAAAATTAGCTCGAAGGCTTCTCGGAATACTCGTATGTCGGGACGAAGGTACATTAATACCTCGGTTTACGAGCGACTTAGTATACGAGCAAATCGGTGTACGAGCATTGAGGGTCAAATCAGTGTACGAACATTGTATCGGTGTACGAGAAAATTTTTCCCTCACCCATGCGCATGTTTTGTATGGAAAAGTCCTAACGCTCAGCATGGTCGCACTGATTTTTACTGGAAATATCCTAAACACAGCCTCTCATAAAACAGTCACGCTGTTCCAACCCCTTTATCACCCCTTCACTCGTTCATTCTCTCAGCGTTGCTTGGTTTGGCTGCATCATTCACCACAGTGATACTTTTATAAATGATTTACAGCGGTTTTACCTCCTGTTGTGACATTAATTAATTGTGATCGCTATTGTTCACGTGGTGAAATATACACGTACAGTACCTCTAAGCAGTAACTGTCACGGTTCATGAATTCATTGTCTCCTAGTTCTGCCTGTGTGTGTGTATGTGTGTGTGAAAGGGGCGTGGTCACTGAGCACTGACACACCTGAATCTCATATCATCTGCCTATTTAGTTCACTTCTCTCCACTCGTTCGTTCGCGGCTCCTGTGTGTTCGTTCGCTGACGCGGCTCTCGTGTGTTCGTTCGCGGCTCCGTCTCCCTGTTTCATGACCTTCACTCTGAATTATCACTTTGTTTGTTTTCTGCACTATTATAATAAATTCACTCATTTGCTTTCATCCTTGCTTTCCCCGCTCTCCTCCCTCCTCTCTCTCCTCCAAGCAGGCTGCTCAAACCTGAAGTGCATTACAGTAAATTGTCAAGTATTTTTAGAGTATAATTGTCAATTGTTAATTAGTATTTATATGAAATCTTAATGGTTATAATTTTAACTGTAATTAATAGGGTAAAACCAAAAAAATATTTAAAATGGGCATTTATGTTTGTGTGGAACGAATTAATTGATTTTTAGTGCATTCTTATGGGGAAAAATGTTTTGGTGTACGAGCATTTTGATTTACGAGCTCTTGGAACCAGTTATTACTGTACTTATCTCTGGTAAATCAGGCAAAATTCATTTGTTTTGTTTTTTGCTTTGCACTTTAATCCTACTTGCAAATCCCACAGCTGAGGAAATGTTTATGATGTACCGGTATATTATTTATGACAAATCGGTTTTTGCACTATATGAAGCAAGATTATTTTCCAGTGCACTTCAGTGTTAATTCCAGAGCTGAGGCGTTGCTTGATGTTGACAATGTTATATTTTATAAGAAACAAGACAAAGAAAGAATAAAGAAGAATTTTTTTGCAGATTTCTCTCAAATCCCCAATGGGAAGAGATGTTTCACTTGTGATGAAGAGGACTGCACAAAAACCATCAATTGTTGGGGGAATGAAGACTATTGCTTTATTGCATACGGTATTATATTTGATCAACTTAGTAATGGAAGTGTGTAGCAGTTGGATGGAAAAATACCTCTGCAATGGACTCCATTTCTGTTTTCATTCTGTTTAACAGATCCTTCTTCACATCAGTCAGTGGCAACGAAAGGATGTGCATCTAAATCTGTCTGCGATAAGGAGACCGGAAAGATTTCAGGACTCCATGGGAACATCTCATGCTGTGAGGGGAACCTGTGTAACAATGCACAGAGTGTCACTCAGAGATCCATGTGTGTTGATGCTCAGCGCGTCACCCAGAGATGCATGTGTGACGATCCTCAAAGTGCCACTCAGAGCTTCATATATGATGATCCTGAAAGTGCCATTCAGAGCTTCCTGTCTAGCGATGCTCAGCACGTCACTCAGAGCTTCCTGTTCCTCTGCGGTTCTCTGCTCTTCTATTTCCTGCAGCACTGAACGGCACTGACTCCTGCATCAACCGAGCATCATAAAGAAAGCTTGTTTTGTTGGAAATCATTTGCTATTTGCTATTAAGTCATGATGTAAAAACCTTTTCATTTCATTTCAGCATGGAAATAAACTGAATGATTAAGAAATCTGAAAAAGGATCACCAAAAAATAAATATTTAACACGTAAAATGGTTTATCACATTTTTTACTTTTTTATTTGCTGATAATAATTTGTGAGGGAAAAACTATTGCTAAATAGAGTCATTTTACTGTTGGTCTTTTGGAATTCTTAAAAAAAGAGTAAGAGGTTATTGGCTTTGATGGTTCCATGAAGAACTTTTAACATCCATTGAACATTCCTATTACACAAAAGGTTCTTTATAGTGGATTTTTATGTTTATTTCTAATGTCCTATTGAAAGATTAATTGGTGAAACTGAATGTTTCTTCAATGCCATTGCAGTGAAAACCTATTTCACTTGGGATGATTAAGAGGTGATCAATCTCAGGAATGCTTAACAACAGAATTACTATAATACACTTCTCACATGCATGTACGTTTAGCTGACAAACTTATGCAGATAAATGCTTACTCAGTGAAGTACACATAACCACAGACAAACACTTCACAATAACACACACATCGACCTCCAAGCCACACTTTAGCACACAGGCTGTTGTTCATCAGGTGGTGGGGACTTTCCATTACCAACAGTTTCTATATTATATCCATCCAGTACCCCTGAACTACCACTTCACAGAAACCTTTCTGCATGTTTACATTTTTATTATGAATTATTATTTAATGTGTTTATTCATTAGTTTATCCCCCAAAACCTGACAATTGGTTGGTTTTCAAAAGGTCTTAAATCCTATTTCAGAGAAAGTGGTATAAAATGTCCTTTTTTTCATCTAACATGTTCACTTCTTTAAATGTAAAATAAAACGTGTACTGTATTTGTATATAACAAAAACCTTAATCCCTCCCTTGGGTTATTTTGACACAAAATAATATTTTTAGTTTGATTTTTAAAAATAGTTGACCTGTTCAAACCTGAGGACTTTTGTTGTACTTGAACCGATAATACACATAAACAATTGACTGGATTTGAGGAGTTTATGTGGTTGAAATGAAAAAATGGGACAAATCGGTCCCTCGCGGATCCATCCCACACAAATGCAAAATAAATGCTGAAATTATCGCAACATTTTTTGAAGCTGTAACAACATTTAAAAAAAAGTTAAAATCAGCTTTTTCAAAAAAATATTTATTTACTAATATTTAGTCGTTTTTTATTTCCCCACTGCCGTCCATCTTACTTACTTTAATCATTACAATATCAGACTCTTATATAGAAACACATAAAAAAGGTATTATTCATAATAATAATATTATGTATTATTACAACTAAAAATAATAAAACATCACCAAAAATGTTTTTGCAAGGCCATCTAGTGGCAAGAGTCATGAAATGTCATGCTAAATTATTTAATATTTTATGTTGAATATTGATGCTGAAACAAAAAGAAAAGAAAAAGAAAACATGAAAATTGCATGTTTATGTATGAAAAAATTAGTTATTGTGAATTTAAGTTGAAAGAATGCTCTTAAATCATTATTATTTATTTATTGATACATCTAGTAATTTAAAGGTAAATAAAACAATTCTAAATATTAACATTTTTATTTTTAATTATGTATGATTTTCTGTATGTTCCTAATGTCCTGCGATTGCTTTTAATTTTAAAATAAAATACAGATTTAAATCTTCATTAGTGATCAATAATAAACTCACTCCTTTATGAATTTAAAGCTTATTAATTCAACAAATAATTCTTATTAATGGATGATTTGACGGTTAATATAATCCATGTTTAATACTACAGTACAGTATTTAGAAATTCATTTCGGGGAGGAATACAAACGTTGATTCATTACTTGACAGCCAATAGGACTTAAGCAGAGGCGGGCCAATTGACCTCATCTGTCCAATCATCTGGGGAGATCATCTAACATCTCATTAATATTCAAAAGACAAACCGTTAGTATTCGGAATTTCGTCAAGACGTCAACCGCCCGCGTTTTGTGCGCGTGCTCGCGTGGTGATGTCACGGATTTTAAAATGGCGGTTCCAACGTCTGCTTTGAAATTACATTCATAATCTTGCGCTCACCGTTCAAAAATAACACAACGGACATCATGTTTTGAGAGATATATCGTTCACAAGAAAAACAAAACAATATTATTTTGATCCAGGATGGATTCTGTGGTCGGAGAGGATCAAACGCTGCCGTTTGACATTAATCTGAGGTGAAGCGGTTTATTATTTTAAAATTTCTGTCAGGTAGCGTTAGCATGTTAGCTTGAAGCGAAACATTTAAATTAAAAACAACAATAGTTTCTTATTCTGTTTATTCAACATCAAAAATGTTTACTGGTATTCACCTCGACAAACGAAATTATATATAAGTTATTAGCTTATGAACATGTTTCCATTACAGCACATTAAACTATTCACCGAGGACATAACATGCATTTCTTTTAGATTTGTATGAGATGATGTAACCGCTGATTTAGTTTATGAATGTGAGTTTTATTCTGTATTATCTCAGAAAGTATGCATTAGATTAATGTTTGTTCTTGACCCGCTGCAAATATACATTTCTGACATTTCTACATGTTTGATTCCGTTTTAATTCATAAATCCGTATGGTTTTAATATGTTTAAGAATGTTTAGTATAATTAGCATTTATATTTTTGTTTATATTGAGTCTGAATCAAGCTTTTACGATGTTACTATCTTGTTGGTCTTAGTTTGACGGATGGCTTGTTTGTTAAAAACAAAACACACGATCCTCTTAGTTAAATATAGCAGGACTTGATCTCTAAATCATCTGGGCTCACGAGGCTGTTTTTGACATTGTTTACAGTGTTCAGGAGTCAAATGCTTATTAAAAATACTTTGGACAGTCTGCACGTGCACAATTCATGATAAATAAACCTTGACAGGAGGGATCATTAGGTGATTAACATGGAGCATGCAAGTGCAATGCATTTAATATTCATGTGTTTGTAATAAGCATTAAATTAAAGTATTTGTGCTGAATAAAGTTGTGCAATGACTGCAATGCAACCAGACCTGATGATTTTATTTTGGTTATTTAGTTTGCTGATGCACAGAATTAAATTAATGCATCGCATATAGTTTCTGTTTCTGAGGAGAAATGTGTTGAGAAATGATGACCGAGAGAGAGATAAATGGGGAGAGAGCCCGAAACAGATGGGGGGAGAGAGAGAGAGAGAGAGAGAGAGAGAGACAGACAGAGAAACGGAGAGAGCAAGAGAGATGGAGAGAAATAGTGAGGGAGACAGACAGACAGAGAGAAACGGGGAGAGTGTGTGAGACAGACAGACAGAGAGAAACGGGGAGAGTGTGTGAGACAGACAGACAGAGAGAAACGGGGAGAGTGTGTGAGACAGACAGACAGAGAGAAACGGGGAGAGTGTGTGAGACAGACAGACAGAGAGAAACGGGGAGAGTGTGTGAGACAGACAGACAGAGAGAAACGGGGAGAGTGTGTGAGACAGACAGACAGAGAGAAACGGGAAGAGTGTGTGAGACAGACAGACAGAGAGAAACGGGGAGAGTGTGAGAGAGACAGACAGACAGAGAGAAACGGGGAGAGTGTGAGAGAGACAGACAGACAGAGAGAAACGGGGCGAGTGTGTGAGACAGACAGACAGAGAGAAACGGGGAGAGTGTGTGAGACAGACAGACAGAGAGAAACGGGGAGAGTGTGTGAGACAGACAGACAGAGAGAAACGGGGAGAGTGTGTGAGACAGACAGACAGAGAGAAACGGGGAGAGTGTGTGAGACAGACAGAGAGAAACAGGGAGAGTGTGTGAGACAGACAGACAGAGAGAAACGGGGAGAGTGTGTGAGACAGACAGACAGAGAGAAACGGGGAGAGTGTGTGAGACAGACAGACAGAGAGAAACAGGGAGAGTGTGTGAGACAGACAGACAGAGAGAAATGGGGACAGAGAGAGAGAGAGAGAGAGAGAGAGAGAGAGAAACGGGGATAGCGAGAGACGGAGAGAGAGAAACAGACAGAGAGAAATAGTGAGGGAGGCAGACAGACAGAGAGAAACGGGGAGAGTGTGTGAGAGACAGACAGAGAGAGAGAGAGAGAAACAGCGATAGCGAGAGACGGAGAGAGAGAAACAGAGACACAGACGGACAGAGAAATGGAGAGAGCAAGAGAGATGGAGAGAGACCGACAGACAGAGAGAAAGAGTGAGGGAGACAGACAGACAGAGAGAAACGGGGAGAGAGAGAGAAACAGGGATAGTGAGAGACAGACAGAGAGAAACAGGAGGGAGAGACGGAGAGAGAGAAACAGAGAGAGCAAGACAGACGGAGAGAGACCGACAGACAGACAGAGAGAAACAGGAGGGAGAGACAGAGATAGAGAGAGAAATGGGGAGTGAGAGAGACACAGAGAGAGAGAGAGAGAGAGAGAGAGAGAGAGAAAGAAAGAGCGAGGGAGAGAGAGAGACGGAGACAGAGAAACGGGGAGTGAGAGTGTGTGTGACAGAGACGATATAGCTTTATTATTATTATTTCTGCAAAGGCTTTACTAATCAGTTTTTATGTTGTTTTAATGCTTTAACAATACAAAATGTATTTTTTTGTCACACCAATAAAGCTTTCTGAATTAGAGAGAGAGAGAGAGAGAGAGAGAGTGAGTTATGAGTTGATCATGCGCTGTCAAAGAAAACACTTCTTCCTTCCTGCAAACGACACATAGCGGAACAGCGCTCATGTTTATTATCTGACGCACTGATCTCTATCTTTCACCTTTCTGTGAACATGAAGGACTGATGTAGGTACGTCCTTGCTCTGTTACACCTGTGTGTAGAGTTAGTGCTGTAGAGTTGTAGTAGATCACACTGATGGTGCTTTATCTCACACGTCACACTGAGCTGAAGAGCTTTTAGGTTTGATGCTGAAGTTAGAGGTCAGTCTGTGCCGTCCTGATGTTTGTGTCATTGTTGTGGCTCTTTATAGAGCAGCTGGTGAGCCTGTGTGGGGAAACACAAGACGAAAGCTGATATCAGACATCTGATATGAGCTCTTACCCACTTCACATGTACTTCTGAAACTCTGACTCGTATGCAAACATATGAAACCGTTATATAGTAGTTCGTGTGTGTTTCTCTTCCTAGCATAATGCTAATAGTGCAGGAAAACGTGAGAAGAGGAAGTTGTTTGGCTGTAATGTGTTGTATCTGTTTGGCTCCATCCATCCTGCTCAAAATATATGCACTATTTTACACTGTTTACATTGTTGAGCAGGTTAATTAACTATTAATGTTGTGGGATTTAATGCATGATATATGTGTATTATGATTGTTATATTTTTAGCCTGGATGTGTGTTTCTGTTGCTGTTATGTGAGCACAAATGCTTGTTTGAGGGTAGTTTAGCGTTTTGTCAGTGGCTGACGCTAAGCTGTACTTTTTACACTTTATTTTAGCTGATTTAGAGAGAAAATTCTGCTGAATGGTTTTAAACTAGAGATGGACTGATGATAATTAGTTCTTTAGTATCAGTTTTAAGTGTTATTATAATTATCATCATTATTATATATTTAAAAAAACATAAGTAGGTATTTATTGTTTAAGTCTAACAATTAGACTATTATTGTTTCTAAAAGGAGAAATTGAGCCTTTTTTGGCACCAACATGAAAATAATCATTATTATGATATACAGTGGAGTTCGGTTATTTCGACGGCCTCGGGGGTTGCAGAAAAGCGTCGAGATTACCGTTTAGCGAGATAACCTATACCCAATATATCTATGTATTTGATGAAGCGATCGGCATGCATTCAGTTCTTGATTACAGTTCACTTACACCATGTTATGAGTAAGGCAAGTTATGTTTGTAAGGCATGTTCAAGAAAAGGTTTTATGGCTTTGCCCTCCCTTTCTTACCACCCTAAGTAACTGTCACCCATTGGGGTCACCCGTTCTGTTTTTTTTTGTGTCAGTACACACTGTATATTGCCTCAGTTAAACACGTCCTCAAATACAGTGGAGTTTGGTTATGTTGACAGCCTCGGGGGTTGCAAACAAGCATCGAGATAACCGTTTAGCGAGGTAACCTATACCCAATATATCTATGTATTTGATGAAGCGATCGACATGAAAATATAAAAATGTACATACACTGTATATGTTTGTTAACAACAAAAGGCATATGTGCACCAACTAACAGCAGAGATTTACCAGAATACAATAAAAAACACCTTCCATTCTCCATACAAACCTTTAATTATATTCTCCAACATTGCAAACACAACGATCGCTCACAGTGTAAACACAGTCACAACACACGTGTAAACACATTTGCTCATAACAGTAATTTCGCTCGGACACAGTTCTGATATTATTGCACACGCAGTTAATATGGTTTATTTACAAACTCTAAAATGCTTTGTTGCTTTTTGCCTTTAACGGTCTGCTTGAAAACAAATGCTTCTATCAGTAACGACGTCTTTGTCGATGTCAGTGTAATCTGGGAATTCCTGGACAATGATGCTTCACTGAACACACAGACTCACTGCAGGCGCGCTGGACTCACTGAACACAGACGCGCTCGACTCGGCTCCACTCCTGCGCCTCACTTCTACGAGTTCTTCTGCGGCTGCGCGGGACTGTACGTGCATCCGCGCATGCGCAGTGAACTAGGTATGACTCACGATATAACCATGTGAAGTGACGACTTTGTTCGAGATATTAGTTTTCGGCGACATTAAGGAATCGACATTAAAGAACCAAAAATACTGAGACAAATAGGGAGTTTGGCGGTTCCAAACATAATAGTATTGGCGAGTTAACCGTGACTCGAAATAAGTGAACTCCACTGTATATCAAAATATAAATGTTGGTCAATCTGTATCTTTATACATGGTAAAATATTTGCTACACTGTTATTAGTAGTTGAAAGAAAAGTTTAATTTGCTAAAATGTTTAATAAACAAACATACAAGGGTCTTAAGGCCCAGTCACACAGCGAAAACGCATGAAGAACGCACGAATTACGCACAGATTTTCGTTTCTGCGCGGCGTGTGCGTCATATGCGTAATTCGTCGGTGGAAGGAACGAGGACCGTCAGTGATTGTAAGTGGATGTGCGTCGAAGGTGGTTTGTGCGTGATTTTGAGTTTTGAACGGTTCAAAAATTTTCCGACGCACAAATGTGCGTCGGTGTGCGTTATTCATGAGTCGGCGTGCGTAGCTTATGCGTTGAGTATGCGTTACATGCGCAGGACACGCGTCGACCGTCAGTGCTTATGCGTTGGAACTGGTTCGAAAGCGCGCACGTCCACTGACGCCCCACCTTCATATCACTCATGAACCGCGCACCGTGGCGCACGTATCACGTTCATTCCACTGACAATGTGGATTCTGAAAGTGCTTGTATGTGGAACGTTCGCGAAGCGTGCGTGTTTGGACGCGCTCCGTCAGTGATTCATGCATCGGGCGTGCGCCGAATGTTCGTGGAATACTTTGGTCAATTTCTCGACGCACAATCACGCACAAACCCAATCTATGCGTGATTTGTGAGTGATTCGTGCGCGATCGGCTGTGTGACTGGGCCTTTAACGTTTGTGTATGACGTTTAATTTCTGCATCTATTCCATCTGCTATATAGTTATATAATATACACTTATTTAATCCATTTTAATAATAGAAAATGAGGCATATAATATTCTGAAAAAATAATTATTTTAGACAAAATTCACTCAATTATGCATTGAGAAGACCGTTGGTAAAAGTTTGGATCTGACATACACGTGTTAATAATGTGTTAAATGATAATCCAAATGTGAATTTCCTGTGAATTGGTCTGGTTGAGATATGGGATGTTTCTTTGGCTCTTCTGTTTGACAGCTGCTCTGTCTTATGTAAGTTCAGTGTGCTGATTCTCCTAATGGGCTTGCCATAGGTCTGTCTGAGGAGCAAAGGGGATTGTTCTCGTTAGGGAGCCAAGAGTCACAATAAACACACACACACACACACATCAACATGCTGTGATCTGTACATTCCCATTAGTGTCTGACAGCCTTCTCATGCTTTTGCTTGTAGCCAGCGTTGCACTTTAAAGTTATGATGGCACACGAACATTATTTCTGCTCCCGTTCCCAGCCTTGAGGTTGCATTATGAACAGCATCCACAGAGAAATGCTTTGTCCATTCTCTCACTGTGTGTGTATGTTTCCCTGAGCTGGATAGTAAAATATAGTGGCTTTAGTATTCAGTGTAACCGCTGGATATTTGCCCTCGCTTCCTAGATGAACGCTGACAGGTTTGGGATATTCAGTGTATGTTTCTTGCTGTGTGTCTCTTCGTATGTGTAACTTATGTTTGTGTTTGTGTTTATGTTGCAGTATTTCCAGATTGCCAGAGTCTCTGAGCAGCAGCGACTTCAGCATGGACAACACAACAGGTATTCCATCATATCTTTTAATAGCTCATCACATGACTTGTGACGGGTATCGCCAACTATCTCACCATTGATATCGATAAACGTCACACACGTTATGATATTGGATCAGATTCATTCTCTCTTGTTCCTTAAAGCGGCGACACAGACACACAACAGTCTTGAAGCTTGCAGAACTTAATATGAATACACAAATCAATTAATGCAATGTACAACTCTAATACACATTCTCAGAAAACAAAAATGAGCAATTTATGCTTTAACTATTTTGCTGATTATTTTAAGCCCTTATAAATGTGACTTAAGCACATTTTAGGACTATATATAATCCTTTGATTACAGAGACTGTTATGTAAAACATTGAGATGAAAATCAGCAGATATGTAGTTCCTCCCTCCAGCCTTTTACCTTTATATCTGTTATGAAGAGACACACGTGGTCTCACACACTTGTTGTATTTCTCTCTGAAGTCTTTTCTTGTGTATTAAAGCACATGGTCATAATCAGATTTTCATCAAAGCCTCAAAGGTTGAAATGCTCTGAAAATAAGTGACACAATGATCGTTTCTGGAGCGAACAGAAGCATGTTTGTTCATTCGTCTGCAACGCCTCTGTTTGCAGGACAGAGGATGTCTCCAGCCAAGGCTCTGACCATGAAAGATTATGAGAATGTAAGTACGACGACAAATCTGAAAGTGTCTTGAGTTTAATCAGAATTTTTGTTTTCCTGTAGTTTTTAGGTGACTGCTGATGCCAAAACTCATTTTTTTCTGTGACCGTATAGTTTAAGCGAAACCAAATTTTTTGCATTTTCTTTAACCCTGTTTATCATATTTAGTGCTCCTTCAGCTAACTCAATGTGCACACCTGTTTATGTTTTGATCACAACTGGAAGTATTAAAATCAGAACATTTCAGAATCATATTTCAATTTCATATTTTTTTGTTTATTTTGTTGATTTGGATCTAAATCCTTAAAATGAATTTGTATGACGTTATTGTGTGTAAACACTCATTGTTATCAGTTTAAATGCCTGTCTTATTTATGAATTTGAACTTAATTTTAATGGGTTGACATGTAATTATTTTGGTTTCTGCTGCAATCATGATATTCTGATATAGAATATCTGCCTGTCCGTTTAAGGAAAAGGGGTTTATTTTCTTTGTACTGAGATAAAGATCTGTGTGCATTCCTGTGGTTGTGTGTGTGTGTGTGTCTGTCTGAGAGAAAGTATGTTTGTGTGCCGTAGAAACACTAAGATCTTTCAGAGAAAGGTACAACTGTCCATCACTGTGGTGTTTGTGGTTATTCCAGACTCCCATTTGTAGTTTTCTTTCCCTTCCCCCTCTTTCTGCCCCAGATGTTGAAGTGAAAAACGCTTTGAGTACAATGACGCACAGTTCACTGCCCTGCCAGCCTCTCTCACACACACACACACACTGATGCCAACCCTCATTACTGACCCACACACAGCCTGTTATAGTCTCTCTCTTTCTTTTTTTAACTCTCGTCTCCTCGATCCCCATTCCCCTTTCTCGGTCTTTTCTGCAATTCAGTTATTTGAAAAAAACAAGCTCTGCTCATTATAATACTCAGACTCATGAATAAAAATGAGGAACCACTGAATATTCAGAAAGGTTCAGGCAGAATAAGCATAATAGAGATTTTCTCCAGCTCATTGTTGTTCAGGCTGGATTTGTGAACTGGATCATTGAATAGATTTGACACACTGGTTCATGAATGCAGCACCACTACGATGAACTCTGATGAATATGTCAGGAGGGCTATGGGTGATGTTAATATTGTGTGTAAAGTCTAACCTATTCATAGAAATTTTCCAGAACTACTGCTTAAACAAGAGGCTTGGATTAATTTTCTCCTTGTTTGTATCGTCCGTGTGTATAAGGAATATTTTGAGAGTCATTTCTGTGTTTCTCTTGCAGCAAATCACAGCTCTGAAGAAGGAAAACTTTAACCTGAAGCTCCGGATCTATTTTCTGGAAGAACGTGTGCAGCAGAAATGTGACGACTCCACAGAGGACATTTACAAAACGGTTACTGATACACGCCGTCACAAACACATGCGCACAAATATGACATTGTTATACAAGTAGTTATATGCAGTTATAACTTATATAAGTAACTTTTATATCTGTGTCTGCAGAACATTGAGCTGAAGGTGGAGGTGGAGTCGATGAAACGAGATCTGGCTGAGAAACAGGAACTGCTTGTGTCTGCGTCGTAAGTCGTGCTTACTTGTTTACTTCCTATTTTTACTAATTATCCATCCTAACTTGGTGCAACATGATACAGCTTCAAGCAATAAAAGCTATTTCTTCTTTGTTCTTGCTGCTTGTTTGTCCTAACCAATCATGACATGTGACAAGACATCTTGAGTTCAGTTTTAACGGATTGTAAAACTCCACATTAAACATCACATTGCTCTAATTGTCTGTAATTTCATTATAATTTCAGTACATTTTGCTGTGAAATGAATGACAAAATAATTGTTTCTGTGCCACTTAGTCTATTTTACTGAAATTACATTAATATAATTTTTTTTTACGTATTCACAATAATGTGTAACGTGATTAAAACATATGCATGTCAAACTTTAAACCCAGATTTTCTAACATTTGAAAAATTTATGTTTTTGTGTGTCAGTGATGAGATTAACGCTGCACTCGACACTCTTGGTTTTGACTAATTTGGTCTTTCAGATCTATTTGCAATTGAAGACATGTAGAAGACACTGGATGTAAGACACAGATCTAACTGACCTGTGTGTGTGTGTGTGTGTGTGTGTGTGTGTGTGTGTGTGTGTGTGTGTGTGTGTAGGAAAGCACTAGAGAGTTTAGCCAGTCGGGGTGTTTCTGATGATGGCGGCAGAGAGAAGATGCGCAGAGAAATGGACTCACTCAGAGAAGCTTTCAACACCCGGATTCAAGAGCTGGAGGAGGTAAAACAAACCCCACAAAATATACGTGTGTATTAAATGGTTGAGAATACGTTCTTTAGTCATTGCCCTGGCTTTCTCTTTCTCTTCAGTCTCTGCAAGCTGCCCAAGAGGAATTGGAAAGCATGGCCACCATTGCTGAACAGGAGAAGCTGAAGAATCTTGAATTGGAGAAAAAGCAGCAAGCCGCTAACCAATCGGGGCCCTCGACTGATTCAGGATGCATCCCTGAACGGGTCCGAGAGCTCCAGAAAACACTTCAGGAGAAGGAGAGGTGATCAAAAAAGAAATTAAACTAAAACGTAATTTATTCATTAACAAAGTATAACCTTTAATTCTGAAAATCCCTGATATATTTTCCAGTGTTATTGAGCAGCTGCAAGTGACACTCAGAGATCAAGATGCCGTGATTGGAGAGCTTCGGAGGAATGACCCGAACCAGCCAATCGGAGAGCAGATGACACAGCTGAACTCCTTGATTGGACAGAAAGACAGTCAGCTTCAGGTTAGACTCTTAAGTTTTGTACACCACAACAGTGGCTTTCTTACACCATCGTTTATGCTTTCTCAAAGCCACGTGCAGGAACACTGAGTGATGACATTTTGTTTATTGTTGTTTTTACAGGCCCTTAGAGAAGAGTTAGACCGTGGGAGAGAAAACGCAGAAGGAGACAAACAGGTAAGCAGACTATCAGAATGTTTTTCTTCATGAGTGCTAGAGTAAAACTTAGTAGCCATTTCTTACAAAGTTGATGTGAAGAGAGAAAGCGGTGTGCGGCCTATAAAAGCTGAATCATCCTTTGAGTAGCATTCATATTTCAGGATTTATCATAGAGATTTAAGCATAACAGTCTATCTCTTTAAAAGCTTGGTCCCTGATCCATCCTGAGAAATCTCTCTAAAATTATTATAAAAATCCAATCTTGTAATTAAAAATGACTGGGAAGCTCAAAGAGTGTGGCAATATGTTAAGCTGGATTAGCAGGTTGACTGCAGTCTGTGTCTGCTGCAAATGGAAATCAAACATTAAAAACAATTCACTCTTGCTAGGGTATTATGTGGTTGCCAAAGTGTTGCTTTACAGTTGTTTGAGGTTTATGAGTGATTTTTAGCCACTTTAGTCATTGCAAGGTGGTTGTTAGGTGTTCTGGCCCAAGTCTGAACTTTCCATGCAAGTGTGAGATTTATTTATTGTCTTTATTGTCTGCCTGGTAAATATTTTAAGTCCTATTGGTTCAAAGTAATAACCTCTCCTCAAACCGCACAATTTATGTAAAGCACAAGTTATTCACCAAAGTTTAATGCTTAGGGTTTGTTGTTCAGATAATCAAAAATTCTAATATACTGTTTTCGTCATTTAGGGGTGGGAATCTTTAGGCACCTCACGATCTGATCCCAATTCTGGGAGTCACAAATTCGATAAATTTTTTTTTTTATTAATTAGTTTACCGACTTTAAAACTTAAGATTGTTGTAATTATTAGTGCTAAAATAATTACAAATAAATTGATTGTAAAAAAAAAAAAATGAAGAATTTTGAACTAAATATATAGTAATACCTCGGTTTACGAGTGAATTAGTATACGAGCAAATTGTTGTACGAGCATTGTATCGGAGTGCGAGAATTTTTTTTTACCTCGTCCACGCGCATTTTTGTGTCTTTGCGACCATTTTTACTGGAAATATCCTAACGACAGCCTCTCACAAAGCCCATCACCCCTTCACTCGTTCATTCTCTCAGCGTCGCTCGGTTTGGTTGCATCATTCACCACAGTGATACTTTTATAAGTGATTTACAGCGGTTTTACCTCGTGTTGGTAACATTAATTGTGATCGCTATTGTTCACAAAGTGAAATGTATATGTACAGTACAGCATATAGAAAGAAGGTACAAAATCCTCCCTCTAAGCAGTAACTGTCACGGTTCATGAATTCATTGTCTCCTAGTTCTGCCTGTGTGTGTGAGTGGGGGCGTGGTCACTGATCACTGACACACCTTATCCTCATCTGCCTATCTAGTTCACTTCTCTCCACTCCTGTGTTTTCGAGTCGTTGTCTCTATTATGCTTGCGCTGTCTTTGGATCTCCTGTGTTCGCGTCTCCCGTGTTCCATGTTCCACGACCTTCACTCTGGATTATCACTTCGTTTGTACCCCCTCCTCCCTCCTCTCATCTCCTTCAGGCCAGCAGTGACGCTACTCACAGCTGAAGTGCGTTACAGTAAATTGTCAAGTATTTTTTGAGTTTAATTGTCAATTATTAATTGGTATATATGAGATCTTAATGGTTATTTTAACTGTAATTAATAGGGTAAAACCCCAAAAAATATTTAAAATGGGCATTTATGGTCGTGTGGAACGAATCAGTTGATTTTTAGTGCATTCTTATGGGGAACATTGTTTTGGTGTACAAGCATTTTGGGTTACAAGCTCTTGGAACAAATTAAACTCGTAAACTGAGGTATTACTGTAACTTCAAAACATATGTAATAAAGACCAAAGAAATATATTACAGGCAATAAGCAAAAATTGTTTTTATTTTTAAGAGCGATTCAAGTAGTCTATCTGAAAGATTCCAGACAAGTGCAGTGAGTGATTTTAAAATGCAGGTCAAATGCGCTGCATTCACACAAATGCACAATCTATTTTGATATATCAGATGTTCTGTCTTGTTTGTTTAATCACTTGGTTAGATTAATTTTGCATTATAAACGCATTTTGAGATACTAGTGCATTTAACTGGTTTACTGAGTTACGCACAGCCAGTGTCACAAGCGCTCTTCACACACGCACATACACACACACACACACACTCTCTGTGCAGGTAAGCATTTAAAAGACATCTGCCAGTGAGTTTCATGTAATGATACTGCATTCCTGATGACAAATGATGCCTCTGTAGAGCATTTGGAAGGGAAAACAGAAATATTAGTGGGTGAAACAACCCCCTACTAACATGTTAGTAGCACAGCATCAGTGGCCCAAATACAACTCTTCTCATCAGACGCCTGCTGAGTGGATTACTCTGTGTGTGTGTGTGTGTGTGATGGCAGACGTGCACATCACCCAAAGGATTTCCTGTGTGTGTTTGTGGATTAGAGGGTTTAAATCTCTGTGTGGGCAGAGCAAAGTTAGTTCAGTGCAGAGCAAGACGGACAGAAATGCTCTGGATGGAATATCATATGTAAAGATCAGAGAGCTTTCCGATGCCATGTATTTGAAGTGTGTTTGTTTGTCAGTGGGATCGGAGTTGTAGCGTTCGTCTGGTGAACATGCGTGATCCGTGCCGTGTGTGCGGGGTGTGCGTGCAGGGCGGTCAGTGTCGTTGGTTGTTCAGTGCATGTGGCCGTCTGAGGCTGGCGGTGGTGCTAGCTCATGTGTTGGGTGTGGAGTTGCAACGGGACGGGCGCAGTGAGTTTCTCTGCGGGATATGCGTGTTCTTGCTCGAGCGCGTTGTGCAGTGCGACGTCGCCATTGAACAGCTGCAGGAAGCACACGCTGCTCAGCTGCAGCGGCTGCAGAAGGAGAGAGATGGACTGAAAACGCAAATCACGAACAAATACAGACAACACAACACAACCAAACTAGGTGGAAACACACTGCAGAAACCTCTCAAACAGGAAGTTCACACTGGAGCGAGCTTGCGTAGTACAAAACAGCTGCTATGCATCCAGCGACCTCAACCAAAGCACTGGCAAGCACGTACTGACAACGTACAGGAGAGCCCAGGAAGAAGTCAAAGGCTTGCTGCTGTGGGTACGGTTGGTGATGGCCGACAGAAGTTCAAAGGTCAATTGAGGAGGTGTGTGAGCCTTGAGCCTCTAAGTAGAATAGGAACAGATCGCTCACACAGCTCTAAATTAAATTCATGTTCACGTCAGAGCAGCAACAAACATTCAAGAATAACTGCTGGGCCGGTTGCCCGACCTCGCTCTCTTAGTCGAGACTACCTGGACGTCGTGCATAAGAAGAGTTCTCTGATATCACGGTCAGCGTCCCTCCAATCAGTGGCCGTGGAGAAGCATGACCACGCCCTCATCAGTGCATCACCCTTCAGACAGACACGGCCAATGAAAAACTCAACCACCGGAAGCGTAGAAACGACAACGGTGGTGTTTGATATACTTCAGCTCCTGAAGAATGTGCAAGGAGTGCGGCTCGTCCCACGCTGCAATGGCAGCAGGATTCCAGTGCTGAAACATCCACAGTACACGTGCAGAAATACCCACAGGGGTGTGTCTTGGAAAACAGGGATGGAGAGAAGTCTGAGGGAGATGGAGGAGGAGTTTAATGATGATTACACACCTCTCAAACAGGAGGTACAGCGCTCATACAGTGGCTGTGAGATTTTGATGATCCTCTCTTTACTCAAACAGTAGAGTATGACGAGTTATAACTAGCACATTAAAGGCAATAAGTTCTAGTATGATGCTTAACCTTTTTTTTGTCTGTCAAATTAAGACATGTGCTTTTCTGTGTGTTTATCAGGTGTTGGTTGATAAGCAGAATGAACTGAGCAGATTGGAGCAGAAGACCAAACAGCTGGCGGAAGAACTGAACATGGCCAAGAGCAGCAGCCGGACACTCAAACACACGCTAGAAGAAACAGAAAAGGAAAAGAAGGTAAAAACAAATCTTCTTTGCATACATGTAAACTACTGGCCTCATTAGCAACGTAAACCTTGCCGGTAAAGGAGTGACAAAGTTGAATTTTCTGCCATTGCATGCATGACCTCTAAACTGAAAATTATCAATAAACTAACAGTGTGTTTTTGTGGTAATTATTTTTGTGGTAATCTGTGTTTCAGGCTCTCTCTGATGAACTTCAGGAGAGAGAGATCGAGCTGGCTGCAGAGAAGAAGAACTCTTTAAAACGAGACAAAACCATCCAGGGCCTCAGTCTAGTTCTCAAAGAGAAGGAAAAAGAGGTACAACCCAGTCAAACATTGTTTTCAAATACACTATGAATTCAGTGTCAGTCTCAAATTACATGATTTTCACTTAAAGTTTGATTTCATTCAGAGCTGAGAATTAGTATTCATGTTTTTGACTCCTTTGACAACATAAACTACCATTAAATGCTATTTTACCTACTGTATATTTGTCTTTTAGATTGAGGATTTATCTGGTGATCTTGAGGAGAAGGATCAGGCTCTTGCTAAAGCTCGAGAGGCCCTTCATAAAGCCAAATTACAGAAATATCAGGCATGTAGTTTGTGTCATTGTGCTCTTGAGTCAACAGTTATGCTACTTAATTACTCACTCGTATAGGAGTATGTGAAGGGTTTGTGTAGTGTATGTATTACATTCTTCTGTGTGTGCAGGGGGCTGAAGACCAGCAGTCTCTTCTCCTGGAGCAGCAGGCTGAATTGTCCCGGCTCCAGGCGGAGGCTCACTCCTCACTGCTGGAAGCCCAGAGGCTGCAGCGTGTGCTCGGCAGCAGAGATTCAGAGCTCTCCCTCCTTCAGCAGGCCAGACTGCAGCTGGAGCAAGAGCTGGAGCAACTACAGCAACAGAAGAAGAAGGGAGACAAGACTATTAACGTGAGTAATGCAGACACGTACAGAAACTTTGTTAGGAAAACAGCTGAAAATGTTACGATTTTTCTTTATCGTCCAGTTCTATAAACAGCGCAAAACTTGACGCAAGCTGCATAACGGTCTCAAAACATTGCAATAAACGGCAATATTTAACTAAAGATTTCTTGCAGTACAAAGAATTGCATGGTTAATTGGGGAAAAAACTATTTTGCCAAAATGGTTCAGAATTTGCTCTTTTTTTCTGTTAACTGCAGGATCTTCAGAACCAGTTGAAGAAGCTAAACGGCACTCTGGCTGACCGAGAGAACGCTCTAGAACAGCAGCGTCTAGAACAGCAAGAACAGAACCGTGCTTCTGAACAAAAACTACAGAACGCTATAGAACGACTCACAGCTAGCCTGAATCATAAAGACCAGCAGTTGCAGGTACAGACACCCAAACATGCGTGCACTGAGCTTGCACACGACACCTCTCTGTCCTCTCTCACTCCAGACTGTATTAACAGGACTATATGAACATGGTTCGAGATTTGGAAAAGAACAGGACTCAGGAGGAAGGTGATCCTATGGTGGCTAAACTGAGAGCACGCCTAAAAGAGAAAGAGAAGGCACTTGAGGTTTGTCTCTCTCAAATCTTAATGATTTTAGTTTTTTAATGTCAGAAATGTTTATCTGCCAGTGCCAGTCTAGATATAAATATTGATAAGACTCAATGCACATTCTTTTTTTTGTTTTCTTTTGAGTGCAGAAAGCATTGGATGATAAGTTTGCTGCCGTGGAGGAGAAGGAAAATGAGATTCATTTGCTGCAGTTGAGTTTGAGAGAGAAAGAGAGAGACGTGGAACGTCTCAACAACCTGCTGTCCCACAACGAGGAGACCATCAATGTAAGAGTGTCAAGTCAAATAATTTTTTTTATATATAGCACAAATTTAAAACAACTGTAGTTGAACCAAATAAAATAAATCAGACTTTTAAGAGAAAAGAAAAAATTTATATATACACATGCATATATATCACAGAAACCGACTAATTTAAAAATAAAATTGTGTGTGTGATACAGAGAATTTACATTGGTAAATCTTGCATTTTATCAAATGATAGGTGTCTGAACTTTCTCTAAGATCTTATAGGGTGTTGGGCTAATGTGGAATCATATGCCAATGGTTTCTTTGTGTGTGTGTGTGTGTGTGTGTGTGTGTGTGTGTGTGTGTGTGTGTGTGTGTGTGTGTGTGTGTGTGTGTGTGTGTGTAGAGTTTTGATGCTCTCATAAAGGAGCGAGATCTCGAGCTGCAGCAGCTGTTGAACTCACTGAAGAATCTTCAGAGGTGTAAAGAAGAGACTGAAGAAAATCTTCAGAGAGCTCTGAGAGAGAAGGATGCCATTATACAACACTTAAAACAAGCACTGGACAACAAAACTAGAGACATGGAGGTACACATTCTTCCATACTGGATTTTTTAACCAAGTCAGAGTTTGGTTGGTGTGAAAACAAACTTTTTTTTTCCTCGCTTTCCAGGACATGGCCAATACAGTTCTGAACCAGTCAGAGTCTCAGGGTCGTGACCTTGCACAGCAGATGAGTCAGAGGTTAAAGCTCTCAGAGGTGATGCTGTCAGAGGCGGTGAAGGACAGAGAGAGACTAGTGACTGAGAACCAGACCGCTGTGGAAAACCTTCTGGCCACCATCAGCAGCAAAGACAAGCTTCTGAGGGTACTGCATGCACACTTATGAGCACAACTTCCTCTCACTCCACATTTAGGCAGGTGTAAATGTCTGAAGCTGTTTTTTGTCGTTGTAGGAGAGTTCAGAGCGTCACATACAGGCTCTGAATGATCGTACAGCTGAATTGCAGGATCTGCGCAAGCAGTTGGCAGATACGCAACTGCAGCTCAGAAACTCACAGAGACTGGACGCCGCCGAGACACAGGAGGGTCACCTAGAAACCGCTGAACTCCGCACAATGTTGGCGGAGAAGGAGTCCCTTATCAATGTGAGCCTTTGACCTGAAGTCTTTTGATTGCAAGGCTGCTTGGATCGATTGCTTCATCCGAAAGCAAGTCCGATTCCGTCCCCAACCCAAAAATTGCACCAAAAGCTCTAGTGTGCAAACACTGTCTTAAGATATTCATGTTGTGGCCGTAAATGTATGTAAAATGGCAATTGTGTTGGTTTTATAGAAGTTGCTAGAACGTGGACAGGAGAAAGATCGTATCCTGTTGGAAATGAGGATGGGTGAAGCTCCGCCCCCTCAGGTGGTGGAGCTCAGACAGACCATTGAGGTGTTACAGGAGAAACTTGAGGAGCGAGAAGGTGAGCGCGTGTTTTTCCTGCAAGAATACAACAGCTTTTGAGTGTGCGCTGATGTGAAACATTTGGCAGATAACCATAATATTTCTTTAAAAACACCAGTATAGTTTGCAATATGTCATTTAACCCTAACTTGAGTTATATCTAGACCTATTCTTTGTGTGCTTGTTTGTAGCCGAGCTGAGCAGGCGAAACAGCGAGGAAACGCTGGACGTAACTACAGTCAGTAAGAAGTCGGTGGTAGTTTTGAAGAAAGAGCTCACACAGCAAACAGAAGCTCTTAACGCAGCACTGAAGAGAGAGAACCAGCTCAAGGTCTTTTATTTGTGTCTATGAATGTGTGGATTTGTGTTTCAACATGGGAAACTTTGAGTGACTGTGTGTTTGTGACAGATTTCTTTAGCAGAGCTTCAGTCCATGGTCTCAGAACTGGAGGCGCGATTAGAGGGACAGACAGCAAATGTTGAGTCTCTTACATCGACACTCAAAACTAATGAAGAAATCATTGCTGTAAGTGTGAATCACTCATGTTTCAAGACACTCCTAGCATGTTACGCTAGCTATGATGTTATGTTACAGTACATTTCTCCATCTGATTTTGTGGAGTGGTTTTCTCCAGGAGCTGCACCAGCGTTTGTCTCAAAGAGGGGACAGCCGACTGCCTCGGACCCGGGATCCAGCCTCCCAAATGAGTGAGAATGAATGCAGCATCTCCTCTCTCCCTCAGAGAGAAAGAACCATCATTGGAGGAGATTGCCAACAACAGGTACAAAAGCACCCAAAAACGCTTTAATTTGATGCATGTTAACATCTCTAATTTTGGTTTCCTTCTGAATTTGTAGGATGTTGCATCTTTATCTGATTTGCTGACTGAGCAGGTGAAGTTAAACCGAGCTCTGAGAGCTGAACAACATCTCTATTCTGACCTCATCAGAGCCGTCAAAGAGCATGACAGGTGTGTCTGACACCTAATTGTTTGTATTTGTTGTGATCTGACGCTGAAAGATGCATTTTAATAGTCTTTTGCCTTGTTTCAGCGTGGAGAGGCTGCAGGCGCTGCAGTTGGAGCTCACAGCTGTTTCACTCCTCAGACAGCAGCTAGAAAGTGGTGTCCAGATGAACACGGAGCTGAGAGATCAGCTCCAGAAAGAGATCCAGAGAGCCAAACAGAGAGAAGGTGCAGTACAGCCGGAGAGTGCTGACATCCAATAAGATCTCTTGCTTTGAATATACTCACCCAAAATAGCAAACAGAGAGTCAGAACGTTTTAGTTTGTCCAGGCAGCAATGATGCACGGCAAAGGCCTGGCTTTTATTTTGCCCATCAGGTTGTTGATTTGGTGTAAAGCAGGACACACAGTAACAGCACAGCCATATTCTACATCTTTCCATCTCCATTTAACTGTCCTTTATTTTATTCATATGAAAGCTTGCATTTCTCCTCCTCCTGATATGCATGTATGTTTGTTCTGTTTCTCAACTTTCTATGTTGTCTTTGGATTTTTTTTTTCTTGCCGTCATTTCTGCTTTTTTTCATCTGTACATCTATTCTGTGTCTGTTTGCTGCTCCATTCATTCATCTGTGAGGTTATTTATTTATAGTTGTTTCTTTTTTCTAATAAAAGTGTTTTAACTGTCTGTGTGGCTCATCAACACTAAAACTTTACTAAATTCCCCCCACCCTGCTTCTCAACACATATATGCCTTCACTTACACAGAATGTTTATTTCTTTATATACATGTACATCTGTATAAACATATACAAAAACTAATCAGAAAGATTCCTAGCTATTAACAACATCCTCAAATGCTCATTGTATTGTAAGTTCATGCGTTTGCATATGAATGTACAAGAGGAACGGAACAGACGGTGTTCAATGGCACTGAAAGCGGAAAATATATTCTGTCTGTGTTTCCGCTCTGTTTACCCATAATCCTTTTGTGTCCATCTGCCTTGTAGGATTGTTGCCATGGTATTTCCCCTTCCATCCATCCGGGGATTAAAAAAAACACACCTACAGTATTTGATTCTACATGAGAGTGTATCCGGAAACATCTTTATTTGAACTTATTCATTTCCAATGTGCAATTTCGAATTTGATCCAATTGAATTTGTTTTATTCTGTTTGCCTGTCGTCTTTCTGCGCACACTCACAAAACTGAAACAAATGCGCCCGATTAATTTGCTTCCTACAAGTCTTGCCGTGACTCACTTTTCACAGACTAGTTTGTATGCTTCGAAGGAGAGATGCACAGATGCATTGGCTGCCTATAATTATTGTTCGACTTTTGGTCAATTTAAAACCATCGGCATATCAGCTATCGCATGAAAAAGGCCTATGTAACAAACTGATGGTTTATTAACTAACTGCAAGAAGACACTGAGTTGTATAATGTCCGTTGCATAAACCAACCAAAGTTTTTCTCTGGGTATAATAGTTAAATACTTCCTGAAACAAAATTAAACCTGTGCAAAATACAGCAGGGCTTGTCAATAAGGGCTGCTTGGTGCCATTGTGAATGTGACACTAGGGGCAATTGACTAATCTGTCACTGTCCTGATCAGGTGCTTCTTCATGAAAGGTTTTAAGCCTTGTGAATTTAAATATTCAAGTGCAAAACCTTAGCTTGTAATTCACACAAAATTATATCAAAAGCAACGTCTTGGCGAGTATCCTTGTAGAAACAGTCGTTTATGTCTTAAATGAATGTAAACAGTGTACCAGTATATTGGTTCCATGCTGCTCTTAAAGTGACAGCAGCCTAATTTTCCTGCTGCGCTGCTTTTTATTTTATTTTAATGTTAATCAAAAGACACATTTTTTAAAATAATTTATTAAAGTTACAAAACTTAATGTATATTTAGTTTATACAAAGAAGAATATATTTTACATTTCATTACTTTTTCTCTGCTTTTTCTATAAAGCTAGCGTTAGACCTTCCTGAAAAGCAGTTTTTCAGTTTTGCGTTATTGTTTCATATTCTGTTGTATTTATGGCCCGTTGAATGTTAAATTAATCTGATGCATGTTCGATAGAAATAATTTGCAGCAATAAACTAGCTTGTATTACTTAATGCATGCATTTGAGTTTTGCTAAACGTTATCCAAACACTAATCCATCTTAATGACAAAAAACCAATAAGAGAGTGACAAATATCTGTATTGGAATCTGCCAATGGTTCTGTTCAAATCCGTATCGGCCAAAAAAAAAGTGCATCCCCTACCATGATGTCTTCATTTAAATTTACAGTAAATATAATAACTTATCAGATCCATGATTAGTACACATACTATGCTTTAGCACAAATTCGATTTGTTAATTTTGATAATGCACACTCCCCTTCTCTATGTAATTTCTTGTTTTGTTTTCTTAGCTAGCTAATAAATAATTCAAAGACAAAAAAAATGCAGAGAACAAGGTTTATATTGACTCATTTTTAGGGTGATGTACATGCTTTCATGAAACAGTGTTTTCAATGCCACTAACTGAATATGTTTGTACGTGTGTGTGCAGGTTCAGACCCTTCAGAGTTAGAGAGCATGCGTTACGCGCTAGAGGAAGCTCAGCGCTGGAACGCCTCTCTGCAAGCCCGACTGGGGCAGATCCAGAACCGAGGAGGAGGGGTCGGACAGGCCAACGATTCTAGTATGTACACCCATTTTGTCCATTATTTAACTAATTGCCCATTAGTAATGTTAGTTCATTACTGAAAACAACTTTTAAGACTATTATGCCTTAGAACTCATCTCATTATTTGAGTGTAAGCTAATTGATCTGATGATTTTAGTGGACATGCTGAGTTTGATTGGCGATCAGACGTCGTATATGAGTATATGTGTGGGAGATGGTCCAGAGGAGGAGCTCCAGCACTTCACTGTCGAGCAGCTCAGATTAAAGGTGTGTGCATGACCATTCAAGTACTTTTTTTGTCTAACAATGTTAGAAGATTATTTACATTTATATTCTACTTTCACGTTCAGGTCTTGGAGCTCCAGACACTAAATGCCGAGCTACAGAAGAAGCTGGTACTCATAGATAAAGACAATATGGGTAACGATCCAAGAGACTCTCAGAAAGAACCAGACCGTATCAATCTCTCAACACATGCCAAGGTATTGAAGTCTTATGAATACATTTTCCGGTAACTTTTGTAATATGTTTGTGCAAAGCTGACATTTGTTTTGATGCTGTTGTGAAAGGGGGCCCAGTTTCTAACCTCTTGACCATTGACCTTTAACCACAAACCTTCTGATTTTCTGCTTTCGTGTTCTGTTTATGATTGACTTCATGTCTATAGATACGTTTCCAGTTTACTGACATTAGTTAGCAGAAGGTTAGGCTTTCTCTAGAAGTTTGTTTCTGTAACATCTTTGTCTGCTGAAGTGTGAAGTGTTTATTCATGTATCAAAGGTAGTTTTTTTCCTCCTCCTAGTTCTGTCCTCTTTCTCTCTTTCTTTGTGTGTCTCTCTCTCAATCTGTGACTTTTTTTTTTCTTCGGTGTCTCTTTCTTAATCTGTTACTCTTTTTTGGGTGTCTCTCTCTTTCTTTGTTTCTCTCTCTCTCTCTCTGTGACTGTCTCTCTCACTCTCTTTTTTGGGTGTCTCTCTTTGTTTCTCTCTCTGTGACTGTCTCTTTCTTTGTGTGTCTCTTTCTTTGTGTCTCTCTTTCTTTGTGTCTCTCTTTCTTTGTGTCTCTCTGTCTGTGTCTCTCTGTCTGTGTCTCTCTCTTTCTTTGTGTGTCTCTCTGTCTGTCTCTTTCTTTCTGTGACTCTTTGTGTGACTCTTTCTTTCTGTGTCTCTTTCTTTCTGTGACTCTTTCTTTCTGTGACTCTTTCTTTCTGTGACTCTTTCTTTCTGTGACTCTTTCTTTCTGTGACTCTCTGTCTGTGTCTCTCTTTCTGTGTCTCTTTCTTTCTGTGTCTCTTTCTTTCTGTGACTCTTTCTTTCTGTGACTCTTTCTTTCTGTGACTCTTTCTTTCTGTGACTCTCTGTCTGTGTCTCTTTCTTTCTGTGACTCTTTCTTTCTGTGACTCTTTCTTTCTGTGACTCTTTCTTTCTGTGTCTCTTTCTTTCTGTGACTCTTTCTTTCTGTGTCTCTCTGTCTGTGTCTCTCTGTCTGTGTCTCTCTGTCTGTGTCTCTCTGTCTGTGTCTCTCTGTCTGTGTCTCTCTGTCTGTGTCTCTCTGTCTGTGTCTCTCTCTGTCTGTGTCTCTCTCTGTCTGTGTCTCTCTCTGTCTGTGTCTCTCTCTGTCTGTGTCTCTCTCTGTCTGTGTGTCTCTCTGTCTGTGTCTCTCTCTGTCTGTGTCTCTCTCTGTCTGTGTCTCTCTCTGTCTGTGTGTCTCTCTGTCTGTGTCTCTCTCTGTCTGTGTGTCTCTCTGTCTGTGTCTCTCTCTGTCTGTGTCTCTCTCTGTCTGTGTCTCTCTCTGTCTGTGTGTCTCTCTGTCTGTGTGTCTCTCTGTCTGTGTGTCTCTCTGTCTGTGTGTCTCTCTGTCTGTGTCTCTCTGTCTGTGTGTCTCTCTGTCTGTGTGTCTCTCTGTCTGTGTGTCTCTCTGTCTGTGTCTCTCTGTCTGTGTGTCTCTCTGTCTGTGTGTCTCTCTGTCTGTGTGTCTCTCTGTCTGTGTGTCTCTCTGTCTGTGTGTCTCTCTGTCTGTGTGTCTCTCTGTCTGTGTCTGTCTGTCTGTGTCTGTCTGTCTGTCTGTGTCTCTTTCTTTCTGTGACTCTCTTTCTTTGTGTGTCTCTCTGTCTGTGTCTGTCTGTCTGTGTCTCTTTCTTTCTGTGACTCTCTTTCTTTGTGTGTCTCTCTGTCTGTGTCTCTTTCTTTCTGTGACTCTTTCTTTCTGTGACTCTTTCTTTCTGTGACTCTTTCTTTCTGTGACTCTTTCTTTCTGTGTCTCTCTGTCTGTGTCTCTCTGTCTGTGTCTCTCTGTCTGTGTCTCTCTGTCTGTGTCTCTCTCTGTCTGTGTCTCTCTCTGTCTGTGTCTCTCTCTGTCTGTGTCTCTCTCTGTCTGTGTCTCTCTCTGTCTGTGTCTCTCTCTGTCTGTGTGTCTCTCTGTCTGTGTGTCTCTCTGTCTGTGTGTCTCTCTGTCTGTGTGTCTCTCTGTCTGTGTGTCTCTCTGTCTGTGTGTCTCTCTGTCTGTGTCTCTCTGTCTGTGTGTCTCTCTGTCTGTGTGTCTCTCTGTCTGTGTCTGTCTGTCTGTGTCTCTTTCTTTCTGTGACTCTCTTTCTTTGTGTGTCTCTCTGTCTGTGTCTGTCTGTCTGTGTCTCTTTCTTTCTGTGACTCTCTTTCTTTGTGTGTCTCTCTGTCTGTGTCTCTTTCTTTCTGTGACTCTTTCTTTCTGTGACTCTTTCTTTCTGTGACTCTCTTTGTGTGACTCTCTTTGTGTGTCTCTCTGTCTGTGTCTTTCTTTCTGTGACTCTCTCTTTCTTTGTGTCTCTCTGTCTGTGTCTCTCTGTCTGTGTCTGTGTCTCTCTTTGTGTGACTCTTTCTTTCTGTGTCTCTTTCTTTCTGTGACTCTTTCTTTCTGTGACTCTTTCTTTCTGTGACTCTTTCTTTCTGTGACTCTCTGTCTGTGTCTCTCTGTCTGTGTCTCTCTGTCTGTGTCTCTCTGTCTGTGTCTCTCTGTCTGTGTCTCTCTGTCTGTGTCTCTCTGTCTGTGTCTCTCTGTCTGTGTCTCTTTCTTTCTGTGACTCTTTCTTTCTGTGACTCTTTCTTTCTGTGTCTCTTTCTTTCTGTGACTCTTTCTTTCTGTGTCTCTTTCTTTCTGTGACTCTCTGTCTGTGTCTCTCTGTCTGTGTCTCTCTGTCTGTGTGTCTCTCTGTCTGTGTGTCTCTCTGTCTGTGTGTCTCTCTGTCTGTGTGTCTCTCTGTCTGTGTGTCTCTCTGTCTGTGTGTCTCTCTGTCTGTGTGTCTCTCTGTCTGTGTGTCTCTCTGTCTGTGTGTCTCTCTGTCTGTGTGTCTCTCTGTCTGTGTGTCTCTCTGTCTGTGTGTCTCTCTGTCTGTGTGTCTCTCTGTCTGTGTGTCTCTCTGTCTGTGTCTCTCTGTCTGTGTCTCTCTGTCTGTGTGTCTCTCTGTCTGTGTGTCTCTCTGTCTGTGTGTCTCTCTGTCTGTGTGTCTCTCTGTCTGTGTGTCTCTCTGTCTGTGTGTCTCTCTGTCTGTGTGTCTCTCTGTCTGTGACTCTCTTTCTTTCTGTGACTCTCTTTCTTTCTGTGACTCTCTTTCTTTGTGTCTCTCTGTCTGTGTCTCTTTCTTTCTGTGACTCTTTCTTTCTGTGACTCTCTTTGTGTGTCTCTCTGTCTGTGTCTGTCTGTCTGTGTCTCTTTCTTTCTGTGACTCTCTTTCTTTGTGTGTCTCTCTGTCTGTGTCTCTTTCTTTCTGTGACTCTTTCTTTCTGTGACTCTCTTTGTGTGACTCTCTTTGTGTGTCTCTCTTTCTGTGACTCTCTCTTTCTTTGTGTGTCTCTCTGTCTGTGTCTCTTTCTTTCTGTGACTCTCTTTCTTTGTGTGTCTCTCTGTCTGTGTCTCTTTCTTTCTGTGACTCTCTTTCTTTGTGTGTCTCTCTGTCTGTGTCTTTCTTTCTGTGTCTCTTTCTTTCTGTGACCCTCTCTTTCTTTGTGTGTCTCTTTCTTTGTGTGTCTCTCTGTCTGTGACTCTTTCTTTCTGTGACTCTCTTTCTTTTGGTGTGTCTCTCTTTCTTTCTGTGTCTCTCTTCCATCCCTGCTAACCCCTGTTATCTCCTCTCTCTGTCTTTCTGGCTTATTTTCTTACCCATGATCACCTGCAGCCACCCATTCTACCGTTACTGTGTGCTTTCTTTATATTCTGTTCCATTATGGCATTTTGTGTTGTTAAGTCATGTGTCACCAAACATCCCATTACTGTAGCAACCACAGAAAGAGCAGCCATCTACCGCTGAGGATGTGACACTAATACCTTCAAACACAAAGGTGAGAAACAGAATCAGTCAGTTTTTTTATAAATCTACTGTAATCTCAGCTTTTTTTCGGTGTCTCTTTCTTTCGGTGTCTCTCTCTCTTTTGTGTGCGTGACTCTTTCTTTGTGTGTGTGTCTCTCTCTCTCTCTCTCTCTCTCTCTCTCTCTCAATCTTTGACTCTCTGAATTTAGCTCTGAATTTTACTTAAGCACTCATCTAGAAATCTTCAGGTCGTGTTTTTGTATTTAACGTCGTCCTGTGTTGTTGATCTCTAAGGAGAGATGTGATGAGGGAGATTCCAGTGAAAGTAATCAGCCATCACAGACTTGGAGAGAGCAAGGTGCAGGTCCACCCATGCCCAGAATCATTAAGGAAGAATCTGAAAAAGCAGAACTCCAAACGCTTCTCACAGACTGTGAGGCAGAGTCAGTCTCTCAACTCAGGTATGTTCAGGCTAACTAGGTATTTGCATAGTAGCTTTGGTTTTATGCTTAAATGCTGTAATCCGTAGGGAGAAAGTGGCTAAACTACGCTCAGAAGCATCAGAACTCCGTGGACTTTTGAAGGAAGAAAACGCCACCGAGTCCAAAGAAAGCGCAGAGAGTTCTGGAGAAAGCGATAGCCATGGAGACTTGCACCAAACCGTGAAAGTGCTTCGCTCAGAAGCCAGAGGTCACCGAAAGATCATTCGAATGCTGAAAGAGCAGCTGCAGCAAAACTCGTCCTCTGATGCTGGAAGTCAGTTTAACCCTGAGATGATGGAAAGAAAGCAGACAAACCGTAAAGATTCTCAGAGGTATGCCAACACGCTGGAGAAAGAGAACAACCAAAGAGAAAAGAAAGAAATGGAGGAGAAAGACGAGAAAAGAAGGCAGGGCCAAAGCACCAAATCCAGCAAGAGTCAGAAACCGCACGTCGCCAGACATTCAGTGAGTGTCAATCAATCAAAACAACTTATGCTGATGGAATAAGGGGGGATGTGGCGTAATGGTTGGTAACCGAAAAGGTTGTAGGTTCAATCCCAGCCATTCATCTGAATCTTCATAAGAATGTCTTGATGCTTCAAACCAATATTGAGAGTGCTCAGAAAATGTAGACGTCCACTGGAGCAACTTAGAGTCAATAGTGATATTGCAGAGATGAAACAAGCAACCTTCCGATTACCAGCTTTAAACTTTATCTAGTACGCCACACTGGATAAAGTGTGGCATACTACATGAAGTACGCCTCTTCTTCCTGTTTCTTATTCCTTCTAGTGTGGAGAAACCTGTTTTCTTTGTGTTTTCCAAAGTATCTGATCAGTAAGATAATGTTCTTTGTTTTAGGCAAATGTAAAATCTCGGCTCCCGGTACCTGTGAGGCCTAGTAGGAGTTCTGGGCCGAGTTCTGAGGATCTGAGTGTGGGGATGTCAGACCGTGTTCGCCCCAGGAACAAAGACCTGACTGGGGCGGAGGAGTCTGATTACAGCACTGACAGCAAGACGTCTTCGAGCTCCGCTCATTACGGACAGCTTGAATTAGACCGTATTGACGATGCTAGGGTGGGTTCAACCTCTGGAACAAAACTGAACACTAACATCAGACAGAAAGCAGACAAGAATCTGGAATCCGAGCTCATGGCGCAGTTGGAGTTGCTGAATCAAGAGTGCCAGGAGAAGGAGGAGCTGATCTCCCGTCTGAGGCAACAAGTCCAGGAATGGGACGAGCTACAGGCGGAGCTACAGGAGAAGAACCAGCTCAACCGAGAGTACCTGGAAGGCCTGCAAGCAGCAGAATCCACTATTGCGTACCTCACCGCATGCAGCCTGGACTCTGAATGTGGAATCGGTCAAACTGGAGATGTACAGCGTCAGTGTGCAGAACTTCAGAAGGCTATTGAGGAGAAAGACCGACTCAATGCCCAGCTCTTGGACTGCCTGAGCACAGCGGAGTCTGCCATCGCATCACTCCAAAATGTAAACCTCACAAGCAGCCAAATGGAGCAAATCACTGGACAAGCAGATCCAAAGATTATTTGCGAGAGGCTGGAGGACTTGGTTCGACAGATCAGAACTTCTCAGCATAGTGAGGACCGGTCAAGTGCCCCTCAAATCCTGGAGGATGGTCCGATAGCTGGACCGGAGTCTGATCTACGGCGACAAGTGGACACAATGCAGAAGTCGCTGTTGCAGCAGTACAAGTTGAATGCAGAGCTGCAGGAGAAGCTGTGGACTTCAGAAGCAGCTTGTAAAAAGTTGAGTGCAACCATCGGCACTAAGCACGACTGCACAGCTGCAAGTCTGGATGGGAATTGCACTCCGCTGGAAGGAAAGGTTCCCTCATGGCAACAGTTGACTGACTGTCTATGCGAGTGCATTAGAGCTGCTGAAGGCGCGGTTCAGTCTCTTGCAGAGGTTTGCTCGAAACCGAACCAGTCTAATGTGGAGAACTTGTCCAGTTCAGATTTGCAGCAATGGCTGGAGAGGCTACGGCGGGCTCTGTTGGAGAGGGAGTCTATGGATGATCTAGCCTTCTCTGGGAAACTCCAACAACAGACAAGCACGCCCGTTCAGAACCTGGAGAGTCCCAAATCATTACAGAAACAGAGTGTTCTAGAACCTAGAGTGTCTTCACAGCAGAATCTTCATAAGAACCTCTTGATGCTGCTTCAGATTCATACTGAGCGTGCTCAGAAAATGACCAAACTTGAGGAAGAGCTCAGTGGCAAACATGTAGGAGGTGGAGATGCACCTAGAAATGAAAGTCTGGAAAGGAACAGCCATGTCGAAAGTTTGCAGAAGGACCTGAAGGAGAGGCAGAGAGCATGTCGGAAATTAGAGGAGAAACTGGCAATCGCTCAATCGGTCATCGCTTTGCACAGCTTAAATAAGGAAACACAATCTGATCAGTGCAAAGGTGAGAAGAACACAGCTAGATTAATGTAAAAGATGCTAGTTTGTTTAAAAGAAATTGCATATACACTTTTTTTGTTGAATATTACATGATACATCAGCCTTTTATGGCTTATGTGTGAAATATAGTAAGAAAATTCATTCTCTGTGGAAAAAAACCCACAAATTTTTTATTCAGAGGCCCAAACTCAGCAAAATATGCAATTTGCTGCAGTTGCTGATATTTAAATGGACAAAAAGATGAAATTCTGTTATCTTGTAAATTCATATCAATTAGATCTTTATCAATAGTAGAACAGACTACTTAAAATGCATATAAATATCAGTTTTCAGTCTATATCTCTTAATAATGTCTTAGCAAGATATCTAAATGCAGAGAATTGTGATTAAAGCTCTGAAATTGTATTCATTTTTATAAAATTAACATTGTAGTTGTATTTAAATTGGGGAAAAATAGTTTGAAGTTGCTTCAGTCTAGCAGTTGTGCATCTTGAAATATTAATAGCAACAAAAATCATGAAAGATTTCGCAGCAAAAATACTTTTTCAAAAAGGTTTTTACAATTATAGTAAAAGGCTTTTCGCTTGCTAAAAAGTATAAACTATCATTCAGATGAAGGTTGTGTACAACAGTTTTGATAATGCTGAGGCCTTATAAATTAGCATATCAAATATGACACCGCAGGCATTGTAGGATTAATGAATGTTATAGGAAAATGGCTCATCAGTTTAAAACTGTTTTCCCAATAGCAAACTGCATTTAGTGCACTTCAGTGTTTATTGCGACAGCATGTTGCTCGTTTGTTTTGCCTGGGGACTGCTGTTCTCAACCCTGCCTGTGTGCTCTAGCGCCCCCTGGTGAACAGGATGATAAAGGGGTGCAGGTGGATGCACAGGACCTCGGGTACGAAACAAGTGGAAGGAGTGAGACGGAGGTGGAGGGCAGTAGCACAGGTAGACAGGGGGAAAACACTTTGTTTTAATAAGACTGCATGTCAGGGTTTCTGCAATTTCACTCTTTTACCTCTATTGATAATCCATGATCCAACTGTTACTGATTGCATGCTTATAATAAACAATGATGATTACGTTTAGAGGGGATGTAAAGAAGTAGCTCACCCAAATCTGAAAATATCATTATTAGCCAACACTTTAAAATAAGGTTCCTTTTGTGATATGCTTTAGTTAACATTGAACTAACAATAAAAAATACTTCTAAAGCATTTATTAATCATAATGTTGATTTCAAAATTTTATTAAAATCAAAAGAGTTGTATTTAATATAATGAACCTAAAATGAAGCATTTTATTTGTATTAACCAGCATTAACTAAGATTAATGAACACTTTAACAGATATATTGCTCATTGTTAGTTGATGCATTAGTTTAATGTTAACTAACGGGACCTTATTGCACAGTGGAACCGATTATTTACCTTATTTACTCTGTGTAACAAGCATTTAGCAGAATGACTGCTGTTTTTTTCCTATGGGTAGATGTCACGATGGTGAGTAATCAAAGTCAGAATTAAAAATTTTCGGTGCACTCTTCTTTAAACCTTGGTTATGCCTGTCAGCATGTATGTGTGTGCTTTAACATGGTTTGCATCACTTCCTCCGCATGACCAAACTAAGTTACTTATAACCAATGTGGAGTCTTTCTTTGGGAACTGACACTTCCTTCCAACATGGTTCAGATTCTGTTGTTAACACAAATCCACCCGTTTATGTCTTTGTGTGTACGTTTGATGTCACCATCAGATGTGGACGGTGTTTTGCGGTTGGTTCCTTCTCTGTCTCCTGTCACGGGCACTCGGGAGCGGTTTTCTCCTGACACCACTGCATCCAGCCCCTCGTACCCCAGCTCTCCTGCTCTGAGCTCCCCTCAATCCTCCGACCCTCATGCCGACCCCACCCTGCACATCCAGCAGCTCCGGTCACAGATCGAAGGACAACACAAAGTCATCCAGCACCTCCAGAGACAGCTGCGGAAGAAGTCTTTGTCATCCGAACTCCTGAGTGTGACCTCTGACCCCACAGGGGGTGATGAAGATGAGGATGCGAAGATTATGAAGGCTCAAATCGCCCAACTGAGCAATGAGCTGGAGAAAGAAAGAAGCGTGAACAGAGCCAGCCAACCAGGCTCTCCATCCAGGTTCAAGATTTCTTCATCTTGTTGTTTATTTATTAGTACACATTACTTAATGCATTAACTTATTATTTTAAATGATCATTTACTCGACTTCATGTTGTTTCAACCCCCTAAGAAGTTGGTTAATCTTTGAAACACACTTTATATATTAAGTGTCACTCTCTCTCTCTCTCTCTCTCTCTCTGCAGATTTGAGTCTCTGGTCCAGTCTCAGGCCCGGGAGTTATGTGAGCTGCGGGAACAGATCCGCGTGTCTCGTGGTTTGGGTGTTGAACAGCGTAAGCAGCTGCTGGAGCTCAGAGGGGCTCTAGAGGAGTTATTCCAACCCAATGAGGGCATCCATCTCAGGGAGCAGCTGGACCGCAGTCTGGGTCTGCTGGAGAAACTGGAGCAGGGTGAGCGAGTCTAGTCGAAAACAAACAATAGATCCACAAGATTATAGTTCAAATTACTGTTTTAATTTCACATTTAAATGAGCGGAAACAATCTTTATCGCAGATCTCGCATGCGGGTTTAAAAATGGCCACTCGAAAGACGAGGGAGGTGTGAGAGTATTTTGAAGTAGGAGATGTAAACTGTCATGTCAAACTAGCGTAAATAATCCCACTGGAGCCGAGCATATTAATCTCAGACATGGAGATGTTCGGAGAGACGAGCCAAAACGAGCAATGTGTCACTGTGATCCCGTTCAGCTGAAAGAAGAAATATATAGACATGTGTGTATATATATATATATATACCTTTTAATTTTTTTTATTTACCCGTTTAGTGAACTCATTGTCTCTGGTATCACCATGAAAACCGACACACATGCCTTGCTACATAAAACAGCAGTTTTGAGACTCCAGAAGGAAAGCGACGCGTAATAATGACTTATTTCTTACGCCGTACATTATGGGATTTGAATTTGATTCAAGATTAAATATTTGAAATGTATCAATGTATTTAAATATATTTTCTATTTATTAAAAATGCTTTCTGAGCATTGGCGCTTGCAACAACAAGGTCATGGGTTCGATTCCGAAAGCAAGAACTGATTAGAATGTCAATGTGTTTCTTGAATGCTTTTGGATAAAAGCGTCTGCCAAATGCATAAATGAAAATGGATTTTTGACTGTTTTCAGAGGTTTTCTTACTAAGTTACAAAACTTCAGAGGTTTTCTTTTCTGTTTTCCTGTAGTTTCTACAGGAGGTCCTGGTTTGGAGGATGAAGAGGGTGTGGAGTCAGATATGATGCTCAGGTAAGAACTGCGTTCAGGTTTTTATATGCTAAGACAATGCCCTGTGACCTAACAAATACTAAAGTCATTCTGTAATAGATAGATGAAACTCTGCGTTATAATGCATGTAGTATTGGCTTGAGTCCAGCTACTGTTGCTCATTAATGCAGCTGGTGTTTGACGCTGCAGTCTTTGGCTTCCTCCTGACAGTGGTTGTGAGTGGGTTTGGGAGGAGCTGCAGTGTCTGCGCTCTCAGCTCGAGGGCGACAGAGAACAGCAGCAGCTACAGATGGTTTATTTGTGCAGGCAGAACCAGAATCTTGCCATTAGTACACAGCATTACATTGATCTGTGAGTGTTGCCTGCAGGGGCCCGTGTGCAGTGCAGTGTGTGCGTGTTTCTTAGTCATTTAAGATTTTGTTCTGGGTTTTCTCTTTGGGTCTTACAGCCAAATTTATGCTCCATCCCAATTCATATAATATTCAGACTGTATAGCATGCAAGCTCCTTCTGTTACAAATTACACTACCTATCAAAATTTGAACTTACTCCGCAAGCATGCATACAATTAATAGTAAAGACTTTTATAAAGTAATTTCTATGAAGTGTTTTCAACATTGATCATAATGAGACATCAGCAAATCATCAGCAAATCATCATATTAGAAGGTGATGCTGAAAATACAGCTTTGATCACAGGAATCAATTACAGTTTACACTATATTCACATAGAAAACAGTTAATATTTTACTTTTTTCACTGTGTTTTTGCTGAAATAAATCCAGCCTTGATGAGCAGAAGAAATTTCAAAAACATTAAACTTGACCCTAAACTTTTGAAGGTTAGTGTTTATTAAAATAATAATAATTTAATTATTTGGACTGGTAGCTGCAACAGCAGATGCCACAAAGTTAATGCATATAAAGTATTATAAGTTAAAATATCAGGTTTGGGATTTAGCCATACCCTCTTACAGCCTCTTTTCCTCATTATCTTGTGTGGTGTTGCTGTGTTTATTGATTTGGTTTTGCCGTGTCCCTCTGATTGTTTTCAGACAGTATTAATATTTGTGTGTCTGACAGACTATCTGCAGAACTAAAGGAGAAAGACCGGCTCATTCAAGCTCTGCAACATCAGCTGCGACTGCAAGTTCCTGGAATGAGCTCAGACTCCGAGATGAGCGACAGGCTGTCCAACGACGGCACGACATCCTTCCACGACAGCCCTCCTGCTCTCCGCAGGCTGAGCCCCAGCAGACACACAGGTAACGCTCAGCTTATCAGGTGCAGTCACTTAATTTGTTTGTAAATGCACTTGATTGTATCTTAGCTTAACATATCAGAACTAGAACTTTCCTTTCACAAAGGTTCTTCAATGTTTTAACAAACTGAAACGGATGCCGTGTTAATAGACGAATGCAATCTCAGTTCAAGGCAGAGCAGCTTTTAAATCATGTTCAATTATTTATCCATCCTTCTTGATTTCTCACAGTGACCTCCTGACCTGGAGAGAGATTCAGGTCAGTTTTGGTCATGAGTGATTTCTCTCAAGTCAGGTATAATTTATTTGTGTAGCGCTTTTCACAGTACACATTTTCAAAGCAACTGCACAGATCATAATATCTTCATGAATATTTTCATGCATTATAGTCACATATAGCAGATTAGAGGCAATAATAGTTTACATTTTGTGAAGATATAAGCTATCAAGCAGTTGAGATTTGTTACTTTGTAAATATATCGCCCTTGCAAGTTTAATCTATTTAAAATTGGACATACAAGTATGTTTAAATTTGCTATAAAGCGTTCGCCGCAATATATTTACATTTTGTGACTCCGTTTTTAAAACAAAACGGTTTAGGCAGGATTACGGTTGTTGATCCATAACAATCAAACCACAAACGATTGTGATACTTAAAAGTGTGAAAAGAGTAAGGGAAAAAAGTGTGAACTAGAAGACTGACTTAAATTATTTGAGAATGACCTTTGCTTAAGATAAAACCAATAAGGTTAATTTAGAATAGCCTAGCTAAAATTATGTAAATTTGTATAACATGGTGAAAATAGACAGAATCAAGACTTTTAATGAATCCAAAATCAAGATTATATATATAATCTTGATTTTGGATTCATTAAAAGTCTTGATTCTGTCTATTTTCATATATATATTATACCTGAAAAGAGCAAGGGCCCAAATGTAGATAATTTTTCTGTGCTGTTATACAGTTCAAAGTAAAATAAATCATATTTTTCAATGTCTCACTTAATTCCCTTCAATATTACTCTTGTGCAATTAAAGTAATTAATTAAAACCAAAGGGTTGAGGGGCCTTGGGTCCTGATTTTGCTTAGGACCCCCAAAATAGTCTGTGAAGTTTAACTGAGACTCCCTTGCGTGAGACCCGTCCACTTCTGAAAGCAAAATGGTAATATTTGCAATACTTTCTAACATTTATAGATGAGAATATTCATAAAATGCATTAAACGCCACAAGTCTGACAAGTCTGTGTATATTATACACAATTATATATTATGATGGCCTTAATATAAGCAGGTTTCCTGTTTAAGACAAATTGGATCATGCACCTCGGTGTTAGTTTGCTCTCATAATATCAATATAAATGGTATTGCCTCATCCTGTATGATTTATAAAATATATATGGTACAAACTTGATCCACCGCGAGTATGAGTATGTGGAGTCGTGTTGTGGAACGGCTGAAGCTGAAGCTGGTGTCCCGTTACAGGCCCTTATAGATGCATTATTCAGCATGCACTGCCCTCCTGAGAGCCTTTAAGAGCCCTCAGCATGTCTGTTGCTGATTTCCTGAGTGTTTAGTATCATGCAAACAGATAGATTTTGCTCTTTAGTAAAGGCATTAGCCCAAGATGATGGACTAACTCTCATAGCACTACACTAGCAAATTAAAGGAGTTTGTTACTCATGATCTCTCTTCAGAAGAGCTTGGGTCAGGTTTCCCAGCAGCTGGGACACAATAGATGGAGAGATTGGAGATGTACGCAGTGAACGCATGATGGGCCACACCGTCTTTGCAGTGTGTTTAGCGCTAACGTTCTTGGAGGCGTGTTGAGGGATGCTGAACTGTCGTTCAGGCCATATATATATGTGTTCGTGAGAGCCTAGTTTGTGCTAGTGCTGTGCTAAACTTTTTACTGGATTGCAACTTTCCTGAGATCTGATGTTATTGAGAAACCAGAGTAGCTCAGCTCTGAACATGAGGACATATTATGGCCCGTAACGGCGTGTCTCGTAGCAGATGGAAGAAGGTGCTAAGAGCCACCATAGAAGGTAAAACCACAGTTTCCCAGTTATTCGCTACTTGATTCTGGGATTTTTAGGGGTTTTTGTATGTCTTGAGTTATAGGTTAGATTTAAGTAACAGAATTTGAAGTTTGAACCAGTGTTTTTTTATTTTATTTATATATTATTCATATACTATTATAGTATTATAAATATATATTATATTATATATATTACTATAATATATATTTTGTTTAATTTCACTTTTGTCATTTTCTTAAATATTTCAGTTTGGCAGAGGCATATAAGGCATATATATACAGAGGTTTTTTTCACATAAATTTTGAAATTTGTTTCTATTCATCAAAGAATCCTGGAATAATAACTTACAATAATAAGAATAAGACTATTTTAATAAAAAATAAATGTTTGTTGAGCATCAAATCATCAAATGAGAATGATTTGTGAAGGATCATGTGACACTGAAGACTGGAGTAATGATGCTGAAAATACAGCTTTAATCACAGAAATAAATTACATTTTAAAATAAATCTAGATGTATTTTAATAACATTTCACAATATTAAAGTTTTCATTGTATTTTGAGCAGAAGAGACTTTTTAAAAAGATTTTTAAAAAATTTTACTGACCCCAAAGTTTTGAATGGTAATGCATTTAATATGTGATACTAAATATACATAATACAATTTATTGACCGCAAAGAAGATAATAACATTGCTAAAATTTACTTATTTAGGACAACAGTGTATTTGTCTTTAAAATTCACCCCAAAAATGCTAATTATCTTTTGTAAAATGTATTAATGTTTTTGTTCCTGTGCAGTTTTTTCATCTGTCTGATTGATTTTGTTTTGTGTTTTTCCTGTTGTCTCTTGCAGGCCTGAAGGCGACCAATGGCGATGCTTTCACAGATGTGAGGCTCGCGTCTGGCGGCGTAACTGATGTCCGAATGCTGCAGCGGGAGAACGGCCGTCTGCAGGAGCAGCTGAGAAGCAGCGAGGAGCTGAACGCTACACTTTGTAGTGAACTGGACCTCACGCGCTCCATCCTGAAGCACGACCCTGAGGATCAGACCGAAGAGAAACAGCCGGAGCAGCAGCAGAGCATGTCCGCGAGCAACACCATCGACTCAGGTACACAGGATAACTCTCAACATGAGCTCTCATTGCTCCAAAGTTTGTATAACATGTTTTTTATGTTTTACTGTATTAAAACTGCTGAAAAACCTTGTCCACAATTTACTACATGCCTTCTGCCGTCTGACTGATGTTAGCAAGTTAAAAGCCTTTAGTGTTTGCTGGGAAGTCTTTACTGATATGTAAAGATAATATCTTTTATATTGTTAGTAATAATTCCAGATGAACATAGACTGGACTGAAGAATGCACTTTGTCTTGATTAACCATTTTTTGTTGTTGTTGTTTGTTAAAATGTATGAAATATGAATCATCAAGAAGGTTTATTTGTTTATGTCTCAGTCATTGTAGACGTCTTAGTCTCTAAGTCATCTTACTGAGACATTTAATTGGCAGATATAGTGTGACAGTTGATATCTATAGGCATTTTAAGTTGTCTTATAAGATCTCATTAATTTACATTACAAGTTGTTAGAATTTCATCTTGTTCTTTGGACATTTAAATAACATCTGCTCTAAATTTCATATTTTTTTTATAAAATTGAGGTGTTTTGTCCTCTAGTACGAGTTTCATATTTTCACTATTTTAGACAATATGACAATTTTAAACTCATTTATTTAAATGACTATTATGTCATATGACGCTCTTTATAGCGTTATGCATGTTCTTGGTTAGGAAATGTTATTGATTGTCGGGAAATCTTTATCTAATGCATAAGCGGATGCAAAATTGTCCTCTATTGCAGCATTTTCTCTCTCTCTCTCTCTCTCTCTCTCGTAGATCTGTTGGCAGAACACCTGCAGGAGATCCGAGCTTTGCGACAGCGTCTTGAAGAGACTATCAGAACTAATGAGAGACTCCGAGAACAGCTAGAAAGAAAGTTACAGGAAACCGAGAAAGACTCAGGTGAACACATACAAAAGAATTGCGTTTAAAGTTGATCACACGCTCCTCGTATCTACAAATCACTTCATATATATGTGTGTGTGATCGGCAGCCACTAACATCTACATCGCTGGTTCTGAAGATCAGGGTCACATCAGCAGTGAACTTCACTTCCTCCTGACCCAAAACCACACACTCAAAGAGCAGCTCAACCAGGGAGCACGAGGTAACAAACTCTAACTGTGGGTCTTTACGAGCATTAAACCTCATCAAACGTAAGGCTATAAAAGTCTAAACCCCTTAACCGTCGCCCCCTCATTTTTCATACAGACATGAATATGTGTTATCCAAACTTACATGCTGGTAATTGACGAATGCTTTATAATATAAACCTATGGTTGGTCTCGTTTTAAAGACACTTGGCAGATTATTATGGAAGTGAAATTAAAAAAAGGTGATAGAAGTTTGTTTTTGAAAATATAATTGTTCATATAATATACGTTATATTTACTCTAAAACTGTAAGAAAACTATGAGCATGTTGTGTTTCAAATTTTAGGTTGACATCTCAAACAAATGAGCTCTCAGTAAGATATTATTTGTGTTCAGTAACAAACCTTTATTACTGACCATATAAGGGTGCCTCCTTTTCCATAAATCAGTGATCAGAACTGTTTTTCCATAATTTCATATGATTTAGTAAATAGACATCCTATTCAGATGTAGTGTGAGCAGTGTTTGATTTGAGTTTAACCTTTAATAAACACAAAAAGAACGTGTATGTGCGTTACAGATCGCTGCCACGTCACAAGTGGGAAATTAGGGGCCAAGCACCGAAGGTGCGGAGGCACCTATTGTTTCCGTTCCGGTTCCTATTATTATTATTATTCATCTTCTTCTTCTTCTTCTTCTTCTTCCGCCATGGAAGTCTATGGCAGGCCATAGAACCGTTTGCGGGAAAATGATGAAATTTGGCACACTCATAAAAGACAGTCCAGTCATTGACCATAGCAAATTTGAAGTCTCTAACTCAATGTCTCTAGCGCCACCAACTGTCCAAAGTTGCACTCACGTTTACGTTAATAACTTTTGAACCGTATGTCCTAGAAACAAAATTCTTTCGTCCACTAATTCCTTGGCTCAAGACGATTCGAATGCACCCTATGTCGTCATTTTCCGTCATGAATATTTTTCCGCCATTTTGAATTTTATGAAAAACCTACTTTTTCGAACTCCTCCTAGGCCGTTGGTCCGATTTTCATAAAAATTGAACCACATCATCTCCAGACTATGCTGACCAAAAGTTATGGAAATCAAGTTGATTCGTCAAACCGTTTACGAATAACTTGCGAAAGAATTCAACAAAATGGCCGCAAAAATGAAATTAAGGCTATATCTCCGCAACACATGTACGTATTCTGACCAAACTTGGTGTGTGTCATAGTAGTCATGGTCTGAGGCTACATGCAAAGTTTTGGAGCACTGACCCCTAGTGGTCAGGAGATATGAAAAAGTGAATTATTTGCTTATAACCCCTGAACGCTTTGGCCAAAAATCATAAAACTGGTCTCTTTAGATTCAGTGCATCATTCCGAGTCGTGCGATACCAAATTTTCCCATATCGGCCATTTTGAGTGTCGGCCATTTTGAATTTTGTCATAAATTGCTATATTTAACAAACGCATTGGCCTATCATTACGAAACTCGATACATGTCTTCGGTACCTGGGCTTGATACGACACCAAAAGTTTCGAGGCAGCGCCACCTTGTGGTCAAAAGTTATAACCAAATTTACAAAAATGCTAATAACTTTTCATTATGTTAACCTATTGTAAAACAAATGGTCTTTATACATTCCTTGGGTCAAGCCGAGAACACAGATACCAAATTTGTCATAGTCGGCCAAACTTCCGGTCCGCCATGCTGACAAAAAGTTATGGATTTCGTGTCGATAGACAAAACCGTTTTCGTATACCGCAATTACAAATTTGAGGTAGGGATGAAAAAATGACTTTAATGCCTTATGTCAGCAATGCTTTGCTCAGTTGACACCAAACTTTGCAGGTGTCATTATTATCTAAATCTGACCACAATTAACGAATTTGGACACAGCGCCAACTATTGGTCTAAAGCGATAAACTATTCAATCAAATTACAGTGACTGTATTAATGATTTTTTAGCCATTTAGACTGAAGTCATGTTGTAATGTATTTAATAAATACTGCCATTGGTCTGATGCTGCCAGCCATGTCGGCATGACATTTAATGCCCTCCTTGTGCTTGGCCCCGTCATGGCTGCTTGCAGCTATATTTATATATGTTTTTCTTACTTCAGACCTTTTTTTCTCTCATAAAATGTAATGTGTGTTATCTTTTAAACTCTTGGCATGAAAACAAACTGAGGTTTCTACCAATCTTTCATCATTTTTTGTGTTCACCATTTTAAAATGAACTTATTCTTGTTGCAAAGTAATAAATCACTGCTCCTCTCATTTATTTGAAAATCTGGTTAGTAAGCTTTCAAATATATATAGTTTGTCAATGTTACTTTAAGTTTTTACTAAGATATTATTGTTTTAAATTATTAGTGCTTTTAAATGGTATATTAAAAGTTATATGCTATAACTTGAAGTTGGAAAGTGTAGGTGTTTCAAAGTAAGAGTTGCACAAGAGTCCTGGTGTATTTTAGGCTTGTTTATTGAATGATTGATCCTGTATATTACTGGTGTTTTTGTGTGTTAAACAGATAAACAGAAGGAGAACGATCGCTTGAGGGAAAGTTTGGCCCGACGAACCGCTAAACTGGAACTGAGCAGAAAAGAGTGTGAAACACTAAAACAAGAGAGAACTCAACTACAGGACAACCTGTACAGGTAACACACACACACAATCACACAATGAGTTAGAGACCTACACACACCACACACACACACTCACTCACAAATACACGAATTAGAGACCTTCACACACACACACACACACATTCACAATCACACAATGAGTTAGAGACCTACACACACTCACTCACAATTACACAAATTAGAGACCTACACACACACACGAGTTAGAGACCTATACACACTCTCACTCACACACACACACTCACACGAATTAGAGACCTTCACACACACTCACACACACAATGAGTTAGAGACCTATACACACTCTCACACACACTCACAATCACACAATGAGTTAGAGACCTACACACACTCACTCACAATTACACAAATTAGAGACCTACACACACACACACACACACACACGAGTTAGAGACCTATACACACTCTCACACACACTCACACGAATTAGAGACCTTCACACACACACACACACAATGAGTTAGAGACCTACACACACACACACACTCTCACACACACTCATAATTACACAAATTAGAGACCTACACACACACACACACACACACACACACACACGAGTTAGAGACCTATACACACTCTCACTCACACACACACACTCACACGAATTAGAGACCTTCACACACACTCACACACACAATGAGTTAGAGACCTATACACACTCTCACACACACTCACAATCACACAATGAGTTAGAGACCTACACACACTCACTCACAATTACACAAATTAGAGACCTACACACACACACACACACACACACACACACGAGTTAGAGACCTATACACACTCTCACACACACTCACACGAATTAGAGACCTTCACACACACACACACACACACACAATGAGTTAGAGACCTACACACACACACCACACACACACACTCTCACACACACTCATAATTACACAAATTAGAGACCTTCACACACACTCAGACACAATGAGTTACACACACACACTCACAATCACACGAGTTAGAGACCCACACACACACACACACACACACACACACTCACATGCACGCATGCACACACACACACACACAATGAGTTGGAGACCTACACACACTTACTCACACACATGCACACTCATAAATGTCCCTCAAATGGGACATATATCTACAGGAAAATGCATACATCTAGGTACCCTGTACCCTGCCGCAGGAAACAGAGATCCAGTATCATGTAGTGTGTGTGTGTGTGTGTTTGTGTGTGTATCGTGTGTCATTCTCAGGGGCCTTTTGTAATGAGTTGTTTTAATTATTGCAATTATTTGTAATCCAGGAGGTAAATGTGTGTTTAATGAGTTTCGTGTTACACACACAGTCATTGTCATCCCTGAGGTTCTTATTTGTTGCCCACAAGTGTTTCCCACTCCCTCATTTACATATACAAATCAGCATCTTTAGGAACAACCAGTTAATATTTAAACTTTTTACATTTCTCAGTTTTTAGATTTCCAGTTTGATTGTTAGTGATTAATTCATTTGTTAATAGGGATGCACAATATATCAGCCACCATATTGGTATTGGCTGATTATATGTTCATTTGTAATGTTATAGTAATCGACCTGATCATCTAATTAGGCTGATATATTAAAACTGATGGATACTGTATTATTTCCTATACATTCCTTGTAATACTTTCTTTTCTTTTTTTTTCTGTTGTCCAATGCATTTGCATTTAGGCTTTATTTAATTTCATTATAAGGCAGTATACATTTTTATTTTACAAAAATGTGTCCATTGAAGTGTGAATGTATTTTAAAAGGTAAGGAATACTGGTTACATTGGTTCTGAATAGGCTTCTGTACTGTATATGTTTGATTTATGTTGAAAGAAGAAGAAATGTTGCATTTATATAGCGCTTTTCCAGAGCTCAAAGCGCTTCACATAGTACGGGGGAATCTCCTCAAGCACCACCAATGTGCAGCATCCACCTGGATAATGCGACTGCAGCCATATTGCGCCAGAACGCTCACCACACACCAGCTTATTGGTGGAGAGGAGACAGAGTGATGAAGCCCATTAGAGTATGGGGGGATTAGGAGGCCGTGATGGACCAAGGCCAGAGGGCAAATTTGGCCAGGATGCCGGGGTTACACCCCTACTCTTGCGAAAGACATCCTGGGATTTTTAACGACCACAGAGAGTCGGGACCTCGGTTTAACGTCTCATCCGAATGACGGTGCTTGTTACAGTACAGTGTCCCCGTCACTATACTGGGGCGGTTGGACCCACACAGACCACAGGGTGACGCCCCCTGCTGGCCTCCTAACACCACTTCCACTTGTTGAAGTATTAGGGACAGCTTTCAAATATAAAGAATTGTATATTGTATTGGTCAAAATCTTTATATCGGTGCGGGGTTAGGGTTAAGGTTAGGTTTAGGGTTTGTGTTAGGGTAAGTTAGGGTTTGGGCTAGTAGTTAATGCAGTTAGTGTTCTGACCGATTCAGTTATTAATGTATTAGTGGTTCTGATTGATTCAGTGCGTGATTCTGTTGTTAATTCAGCAATCGTTCTCTCTGATTTAGTGTTATAATGTTGTTTAAGGGTGTGTGCATGCTCTGATGTGAGTGTGTGTGTTTCAGGCTGCAGTGTGAGAACAGTCATCAGAGGCAGCAGCTGTGTGACACCCAGCAGCTCTTGCAGTCTGTGCGTGTGGAGCTACAAGTGCATGAGCACATGAAGAGCTCTCACAGAGGTACCGTCACACACACTGAACATGCTGTCCAGGTCGCAGATCCCTGGGCTTGAGACACCGCTGATAACTGTGTGTGTGCAGGAGAGGGCCGTGGCTCTGATCATGAGGGGGGATCAACAGTGGATCTGAGTGATCTGATCAGTGAGATCAGACAGCTGCGTGTTCAGCTGGAGAGAAGCATCCAGATCAACACCACACTGAGACAGAGACTAGAACAGCAACTACTGACCCGCACTGACCACAGATCAACCATTAACATCAACTACCTGCTGCCTAAAACAGGTGCTCACACCAACTCCACTGTCACACTCACACGTGTGTATGCAAAGTTATTTATAGAGCAATAAAGCTGAGTGTTTGTTTAAACCGTTGTAAAGTGTCAGTAGGGATATAATGAAGTGTTCAGTAAATACAGGCAGATTCAAGAGAACAGCTGTTAAAACTAATGTCTCTTTCAGATGAAGCTGGTAAATCAGATGTTGTTCACTCACAGACGGACGCGTCTAATGCTGCACATGGTACATATCTTTGACTTCTGTCTCATGTTTGTGTGTTTATGCTTATCAGTTCATCAACAGATTGCAATTACAATGATGAATCCTAAAATCAAATGAACAAAAATGTGTGTGTGTATGCAAATTTTTTAAGTATATAAAAAGATTCAGATGCAATACTTGCTTAATGCTTAAATATATAATATAACAAATGCAAAAAATTCTTTATGAATAGGCTTGGAAATAAATGTAATTTTCTTCTTCATTTGGATTTATTTTTTTTGTCCACAATATGTTTTTTTTATATTTGCTCATAAACCCTGAAAATATGTATTCAAATTTAGACAGCGGTAGTTCAGCGGACTCTGGTTCCCATGCTCCGTCCCGGCTGGTACCGGGTCACCGGCTGTGGGCAGACAGACGCGGCCGTCACGTTCTGGGTCTGATAGAGGACTATAATGCCCTGCGCAAGCAGATCAGTGAAGCCAAGAGACTCACTGCAGACCTGGACACACAGATACATGACTGCAGGGTGAGCACTCACTCACTCACTCACTCACTCACATGTCCACTTACTTACATACATGCATACATACATGTCCACTTACACACACAAGTGGACTAACTCTCATAGCTTGTACATACATACATGCATACATGTCCACTTACATACATACATACATACATACATGTCCACTTACATACATGCATACATGTCCACTTACATACATACATACATACATACATACATACATGTCCACTTACATACATACATGCATACATACATGTCCACTTACATACATGCATACATGTCCACTTACATACATGCATACATGTCCACTTACATACATACATGCATACATGTCCACTTACATACATGCATACATGTCCACTTACATACATACATACATACATACATGTCCACTTACATACATGCATACATGTCCACTTACATACATACATACATACATACATGTCCACTTACATACATGCATACATATCCACTTACATACATACATGCATACATGTCCACTTACATACATGCATACATGTCCACTTACATACATACATACATACATACATACATGTCCACTTACATACATGCACACATGTCCACTTACATACATACATGCATACATGTCCACTTACATACATACATGCATACATGTCCACTTACATACATACATGCATACATGTCCACTTACATACATACATGCATACATGTCCACTTACATACATACATGTCCACATACATACATGCATGCATACATGTCCACATACATACATGCATGCATACATGTCCACATACATACATGCATGCATACATGTCCACTTACATACATGCATGCATACATGTCCACATACATACATGCATGCATACATGTCCACTTACATACATGCATGCATACATGTCCACTTACATACATGCATGCATACATGTCCACTTACATACATGCATGCATACATGTCCACTTACATACATACATACATACATGTCCGCTTACATACAGATACATGCATACATACATGTCCACTTACACACACAAGTGGACTAACTCTCATAGCTTGTACATACATACATACATGTCCACTTACATACATACATACATGCATACATGTCCACTTACATACATACATGCATACATGTCCACTTACATACATACATACATACATACATGTCCACTTACATACATACATACATACATGTCCACTTACATACATACATACATACATGTCCACTTACATACATACATACATACATGTCCACTTACATACATACATACATACATGTCCACTTACATACATACATACATGTCCACTTACATACATACATACATACATGTCCACTTACATACATGCATGCATACATGTCCACTTACATACATACATACATACATGTCCACTTACATACATACATACATGTCCGCTTACATACATACATACATGTCCGCTTACATACATATACATGCATACATACATGTCCACTTACACACACAAGTGGACTAACTCTCATAGCTTGTACATACATACATACATGTCCACTTACATACATACATGCATACATGTCCACTTACATACATACATGCATACATGTCCACTTACATACATACATGCATACATGTCCACTTACATACATACATGCATACATGTCCACTTACATACATACATGCATACATGTCCACTTACATACATACATGCATACATGTCCACTTACATACATACATACATGCATACATGTCCACTTACATACATACATACATACATGTCCACTTACATACATACATACATGCATACATGTCCACTTACATACATACATGCATACATGTCCACTTACATACATACATGCATACATGTCCACTTACATACATACATGCATACATGTCCACTTACATACATACATACATACATACATACATGTCCACTTACATACATACATACATACATGTCCACTTACATACATACATACATACATGTCCACTTACATACATACATACATACATACATGTCCACTTACATACATACATACATACATACATGTCCACTTACATACATACATACATACATACATGTCCACTTACATACATACATACATACATACATACATGTCCACTTACATACATACATACATACATGTCCACTTACATACATACATGTCCATTTACACACACAAGTGGACTAACTCTCATAGCTTGTACATACATACATACATACATGTCCACTTACATACATACATACATACATACATGTCCACTTACATACATACATACATACATACATGTCCACTTACATACATACATACATACATACATGTCCACTTACATACATACATACATACATACATACATGTCCACTTACATACATACATACATACATACATACATGTCCACTTACATACATACATACATACATACATGTCCACTTACATACATACATACATACATGTCCACTTACATACATACATACATACATACATGTCCACTTACATACATACATACATACATGTCCACTTACATACATACATGTCCATTTACACACACAAGTGGACTAACTCTCATAGCTTGTACATACATACATAGATTTCCACATACATAGATGTCCACACATACATACATGTCCACTTACGTACGTACATGCATGAATACATGTCCACTTACATGCCACATGCATACATACATACATAGATGTCCACTTACATACATGCATACATAGATGTCCACTTACATACATACATACATACATACATAGATGTCCACATGCATACATGCATATATAGATGTCCACATGCATACATACATACATACATACATAGATGTCCACATACATACATGCATACATAGATGTCCACATACATACATACATACATAGATGTCCACATGCATACATGCATATATAGATGTCCACATGCATACATACATACATGCATACATAGATGTCCACATACATACATACATACATACATAGATGTCCACATGCATACATACATATATAGATGTCCACATACATACATGCATGCATACATACATACATAGATGTCCACATGCATACATACATACATACATAGATGTCCACATGCATACATACATATATAGATGTCCACTTACATACATACATACATGTCCACATGCATACATACATGCATAGATGTCCACATGCATACATGCATATATAGATGTCCACTTACATACATGCATACATAGATGTCCACATGCATACATACATGCATACATACATAGATGTCCACATACATACATACATACATGCATAGATGTCCACATGCATACATACATACATAGATGTCCACATGCATACATACATACATAGATGTCCACATGCATACATACATGCATACATACATACATAGATGTCCACTTACATACATGCATACATAGATGTCCACTTGCATACATACATACATAGATGTCCACATGCATACATACATACATATATGTCCACTTACATACATACATACATAGATGTCCACTTACATACATACATACATAGATGTCCACTTACATACATACATACATACATACATAGATGTCCACATGCATACATGCATATATAGATGTCCACATGCATACATACATACATAGATGTCCACATGCATACATACATACATAGATGTCCACATGCATACATACATACATAGATGTCCACTTACATACATACATACATATATGTCCACTTACATACATACATACATAGATGTCCACTTACATACATACATACATAGATGTCCACTTACATACATACATACATACATAGATGTCCACATGCATACATGCATATATAGATGTCCACATGCATATATAGATGTCCACATGCATACATACATAGATAGATGTCCACTTACATACATGCATATATAGATGTCCACTTACATACATACATAGATGTCCACTTACATACATACATGTCCACTTACATACATGCATACATAGATGTCCACTTACATACATGCATATATAGATGTCCACTTACATACATACATGGATGTCCACTTACATACATACATGTCCACTTACATACATGCATACATAGATGTCCACATGCATACATGCATATATAGATGTCCACATGCATACATACATACATGTCCACATGCATATATAGATGTCCACTTACATACATGCATACATACATAGATGTCCACATACATACATAGATGTCCACTTACATACATACATGCATAGATGTCCACTTACATACATACATGTCCACTTACATACATGCATACATACATAGATGTCCACATACATACATAGATGTCCACATACATACATACATGCATACATACATACATGTCCACTTACATGCATGCATACATAGATGTCCGCATACATACATACATGCATACATACATACATACATGTCCACATACATGTCCACTTACATACATACATACATACAAACATGCATGCATACATAGATGTCCACTTACATACAAACATGTCCACATACATGCATACATACATATATGTCCACTTACATACATACATAGATGTCCACATACATGCATGCATACATAATGTCCACTTGCATACATGTATGCATGCATACATACATAGTTGTCCACATAGATGCATAGATGCTCACTCATTCACATACATGTGTGTTGGGCTCATGGTTCAGCACTGAATGTGTTTTCTGTGGTGTGTCAGGCTGTGGATCAGCTGAAGAGCTTCTCTGGAGGTGTGAACACCATGCAGCAGGTTCTGGAGGAGGCCGCTCGACTTCTCAAGCTGCTCTGGAGAGTCTCGCTGCCCTCAGGAGACGGCACACACGCTCACCAGGTAACACACACACACCAGTCGTCTAAGTGATGTCATAGTGTAGATGTCATATAATGCTTAAATATAATACCTGCTGAGTAATGATGGAAGATGACTTCCAAAATTAAATGCATCATGAAATCCAATCATTAAATAAATCTTTAAATACAAATATAAAATGAATATTTGTGTGAGAAAATTTGGTTATGTGAAATAAAATCTACCTTGTAATGAACATTAGTAAACACATTTAAATCTATTATATAATTAAATGCATAAGGTGTGAAATAAATATAAAAAATATATTTAGGTCATGTTTTTATGTGAAATGTAGTGTAATAAAGTATAATTAAAATTAAAATATATTGAAAACGCTTTTAAAATATTAAATAATTAAATTCATTGGGAAGTGTTCATTATTCATTAAATGAAAATACAGTAACCGTTCACTAGCAGGCATCCATTCTCTTTCATATGGGAACATAACATCTAAAATGAAGTAATGAAACGCAATGAAATGAACCTGCCTTTTACTTGGGAAATTAACGCTCATCCAGCAGTTTCTAAACCTGTGTGTGTGTGTGTGTGTGTGTGCCGTCAGGACGAGCTGCTGAAGAGTGAGATCAGTCGTCTGAAGAGTCGTCTGTCCCAGCAGGAGAGGATGCTGACCGGCGCCGTGAGACGCCTGAGATCCACCAACCAGCTGAAGGAGGGCATGGAGCGCGTCATCATCGACCAGCGTAAGAGACGCACATCTGCACACACAACACACTCCTCTCCAGTAATGAAGCGCTCATGTGTGTGTTCTGTGTCCTGCAGTGTCTCTGACTCACGGCGTGCTGAAGAGAGCCCGAGGAAACCTGGAGGTGCGTTTCTGTTCATCAAAGAATATATGTATAGATCACGCTTTCCGGCTCTACTGTTTTCAACATGGATAATAATCATAAATGTTTTTTTGAGCATCAGAGTGATTAGTGAAGGATCATGTGACTCTGAAGACTGGAGTAATGATGCTGAAAATACAGCTTTAATCACAGGAATAAATTAGCTTAAAAATACATTTACATAAAAAATAATATTAGAAGAAAAAAGCCAATCACAAGACAACTTTATTTTCAAAAGGTTTTCTGTCCATTTTAAGTTTCCCTTCAACAGAACCATTACAATAATATTTACAAACTTGTTCCTTTGCTTTGACTGTCTCTCCAGATATGTAGATTGAGTTATTCTCTCTCCTCTCGTCATTAACGCTCCGTCTGCTTTGCTTTATTTCACCTGTATTTCAGTCTAACTATCTGAATGTTTTTGGGCTGAAGGGTCTGCAGGTGGAAGGTCAGTTTAATGAAGGGTTGTGCGTTTGTTTCTTTGCATGGCGATCGCTGCATGCTCTGAAGTCCTGGTTCATTGTTTAAAATCCCAGTGGCCCGTTTGAAACGCTGTGGTGTTTTTATTTCTGCATGAGCTTAAAGGGCCAGTCACACAGCCGATCGCGCATGAATTACTCACAAATCACGCATAGATTGGGTTTGTGCGTGCTTGTGCGTAGAGAAATTGACCAAAGTATTCCACGAACACCCGACGCATGAATCACTGCCGGAGCGCGTCCCAACACGCGCGCTTCGCGAACGTTCCACGAACAAGCACTTTCAGAATCCACATTGTCAGTGGAATGAACGTGATACGCGCGCCGCGGTGCGCGGTTCATGAGTGATATGAAGGTGGGGCGTCAGTGGACGTGCGCGCTTTCGAACCAGTTCCGACGCATAAGCACTGACGGCCGACGCGTGTGCCGCGCATGTCACGCATACTCAACGCATAAACTACGCACGCCGACTCATAAATAACGCACACCGACGCACGTCTGTGCGTCAGAAAATTTTTGAACCGTTCAAAACTCAAAATCACGCACAAACCACCTTCGACGCACATCCACTTACAATCACTGACGGTCCTCGTTCATTCCACCGACTAATTACGCATATGACGCACACGCTGCGCAGAAACGAAAATCTGTGCGTAATTCGTGCGTTCTTCATGCGTTTTCGCTGTGTGACTGGGCCTTTAGTGATTGTTTGGCATCTCAACCCGTCGTGAGTCTTTAACTTTGTGTTCCTGTAGGACGTCCCTCTGAATGTCCAGTAACCAATCAGCAGTTGAGGGGTGTGGCTAGTCCATCAGGTGGAAGTCAGGACTCCTCCCACTACAGCAGTTAAGACACGCCCACAACTGTAATGTCATTATAGTGATGTCCTTCATTTGCCTTTTTAATTTATGATTTTCTTCGAGGTACACTGATGCTGTTCAGAAATATTTGCACATATACAGTAAACATTTAACTCATGGAAAAGGGATTTTTTTTTTTTAAACTTGTAAATATTACGATCTTTAGTTTTATACTGTTTTCTTTGACTGGTTTTAAGCGGCCTCGTGTTCACTACCCTTTTCTTGTGCTGCTGTATCATCCTGCTTTATTGAAGATCTAATATTGTGATGTACATTAATGTAGCAGACCATGATGCTGTAAAATAAATGGATTTTTGGAAATGGAAACACTGTTTCTGTGTCTCATCAAAGCCTTAACTAGAACTAACAATTATCAGTCTTCATTTTACAACTGTGTCTAGCAGCAGAAACTATACAACTAAAATCTGTCACAAATTCACACTTTATGTATAAAACTTACATATATTCTTTATTTTCCAGCCCAAGAGTTAGTATCCACGCAAAAAAAGTCATTCCATTATTCATTTTGACTAATTTTAGTTTATTATGGTTAGACAAATATATGGCAACTGGAAATAAAAAAAGTTGAATACAAATGGCTGTGACATCATGACAAACATATACTGTACATGTAACTACAAAACACATTTAAACGTATTTTGACAGTTTTCAAAGCTGCTGTTCAGCCCATATGTGTTTACATGAGCAGAGAAAGGCCGTGTGCAGTCCAGGTAACGCAATAACTTTGGCACCAGAATCAATGAATCTGATTCGCTGTTGTCAAGTTTCCCTTACCCTGCGATTCAAGTACTGCGCTCTCATCTGAGCACATCTAGCGCTGAACGTGCCGGACGAAGGCTTGGACCAGCTGGATGAAGGGCTCCTGGCCCTCCGGCGTGCCCTTGGATCCCGACGTGGGAGGTTTGGTTTGTGGTGAGGGGAGCAGACCGCTGGCTGGGGAGGACGGGGAACCTCGGCGGAAAAACCGGAACAATGTGGATAACAGTGTACTCTGGAACAAAACACAGATCAAAAACACTAGCAATGCATTATTCACATTTAGCCAAGATTCATTTATTCTATAAAACATCTAAGATTAAAAACATTTTTAATAAACTACACGTATATATATGGTGGAAAAATACTGTCCATTCTATGCAAATAAAACTACTTTGCTCTGTGACATTTGTGAAAATAAATTTGCCTTTCATTATTTTGACAAATAACAGACATAAAAAACGAAAATGAATAAATACACAAATCAATAAATAATTGTGCTCATGTATTTAAGGAATTTGTGGGGTGAAAATTGTGACACCAAAATCAAACATTTAATTTTTATTTAAACAATTGTATTGTAAAAGTATGTTTAAGCTCCATTTTGAGTGATTGCAGTGAGAAACTCACCAGCTCTGAGCTGAGCTCCTGCTTCAGTCTCTGTTTGTCTCTGGGCAAAACGGAGGGATCCTTCAGACACCGAACAGCCTGAGAGATCAACACGTAGAAGCAGTTCTCCATCGAGAACATCAGCAAAGACCTGCAGACAGAGACAGAGGATGATGAGAGAAAACCCAAACGCAGCAGCAGCAAAACGACTGGATCACAGGTGAGTTTCCCGCTCACTTGAGTGCTTGTGTGTCCTCAGAGGAGACGACCGGCTCTTTCTTCTTCTCAATCTAAACAAAACAACACAAATCACCATAGAAAACGACAACATGACAAGCAGGAAAGGGGAAAGTGCAGCACTACCTCTCCCAGCATGCTCAGCGCCACATTAATGGTGGCCATCAGCGTCCCGAACGACGGAGCCACATCAGAGTCGAACGCAGGAGTGGTGAAACTCAACACAAACAGAGTCCGGTACTCCGCGAGATCCATCGACTAAAACACACACAATGTGTCATTTTAAATACCCAAAAATTAAACACATATGCTCATATGTGCATCTGTACCTGGTCCAGTAATATCTGACAGCAGTCGGGAGTGAAGTGCTGTAACGTGGCCAGTGTTTTGCTGAGGATCTTCAACAGGCTGCACTGCACCGCCTGCAGGGCTTTAGACTCCGCCTCCTCTCGCTCACCCTCCACCTGCTCTCTGGAGGCGGGCTGTGCGGCGCGCTGGGGGTGTGGCCCCTGAGGAAGCCCCTCCCCATTCTTGGCCTGGGCAAACACACACACACACACATACTGAACCGATCTCATAAGGCACAAACACTAAAGAGCGTGTGTGTTTTCATGTCTCACACCTGCAGGTAATGGTGCAGCATCTTTTTGCTGTGGAGGAGGTACGTACACGTCTGGCACAGGTAGCACAGATTCACCTGAAACACACACACTAATCAAAGAGAGCAGGGGATCACTCGCTTTAGTGGAAGCAAATCTCAAATTAACATTTCAATTATTGACATGCTTCTCTGACGTATAAAGTCACAAATAAATTGATTTTAAAAAAAACTTTCAAATTGCAAAAATTCAAAATGTTGGCAGAATATCTGTGAAATGCTTTAAAAGTGAAAGTAAATAAGATGAACTAGGCACATGTCGTATATCTGACGTTGCACACCTACGCTCTTCACTCTGAAACACACAGGTGTATAATATAGTACACTATACACCGCTCTATTTCAGCTTTATTTTGATGAGCTGTGCAGCAGCATGTGTTTGTTTGACCGTCACTGGCCTGAGTGAATGAGTGAGTTGAGGGACTGTACCTGCACGTCTCTCAGCAGCTGCGGCAGGTGGAACTGCCACTCCTTACAGAAGTTGGAGAGCTGGAGCAGGAAGCCCACGGTGTGATCGGCCTCATCCAGACACGCCAGAGACTGAACCGTCCGCACCGCGTTCAGACACTGCAACACACAGCAACAACTTCAGTGAGCAGTGCGTCCTCACACACAACCGGGCAGAAAAAAAATTATGTCCACACCATAATACAACATTGTGACATTTCATGATAGGGAAAATTAAAAAATATTTACACATCATGGGAGCATTTATTGTATTAGTTTAAAAAAGGGGGGAAAAAATCTAGAAAGAGAGAATGTTGAGAAGATGGATCAAAAATATGGAAAGAATGATAGATATATACACAATAGAATTGATTTTTATTTCTGCATTTTTATCCAAAGCGACTTACATTGCATTCATGTACACAGTAGAATGATAGATCGAGCAACAGAACTACAGATACACACAAGGTGAGAGAGAGAGAGAGAGAGAGAGCGCGAGAGGGAGAGAGATCACACACCTGTAAGATGCGCTCCTGGTGCACGCCTACAAAGTCCAGCGCTTCATTAATGAAGTTGTAACGCAGAGTTTTCAGCAGACTTTCCATCAGACACAAACTCAGTCTGTACACACCCGGCCAGCTCGGGGCGTCCTGAGACTTACGCACAAACGCCTGAGAGAGAGAGAGAGAGAGGATGAGAAAGAGAGATATAACCTCTACACCTCTTTAGAGAGGATGATGTTTTCATGTGTGAGGTTTAATGCGGCACCTGAGTGGCTCCGTTAGCTGGACCCTCATACACACTGAGGAGAGGAAGACAGATGCTCTGAATCACTCCGGCTCCTGCCACCGCTGCTGCCCCCTACAGACCCGGAGGAACATCACAAGAGCACAGAGAAGCCACAATCACTTCAGCAAATCAATGTGTTCATATGTGAAACAGTCTTTGTGACTCATTCTACAATTCATGTTCGGAGTGAAATAAACATTTTATTATGTTTTCACTGCATCACCCATATCACCGTTACACCATTACCAAGCCTTCATGTACTGAATTAAAATAAGAAATATCTTGGGTTTTAGTTTCTTTGAATGTTTGTTTAATCTGTTTTTTGGCCAGTGAATCCCTCAACAGTGTGTGTTTTCCAGAGCGTTTACCTGAGGTGTTCTGGCCAGCGTGAGCAGCAGATGAAGCGCTGCCTCTGTGAAGAACAGGTTCTGTTTGGAACGCAGGCTGAGTTCTAGAGCGCTCAGAACCGACGGCAGAACCGGCAGCTTCCGCACCACCTGCAGCCACTGCTCACCATCCTCATCCGCTCGACACAGCTCTTTAGAGAGGTGAAGCGCCAACACACACACCTGAGACAGATCAATGACGTGGTTAGTAGCCTCTGTTAGAGTATAATTGCTGTAACAATGTTGTAGGAGCCATATGTACCATCATATTTAATTTTATTTTTTGTGATCATTTAAATATCATTTTGATTTAATATTGTTTATATCTCTGAGTGTGTGCCCTCTATAGGTGGGAGGGGAAAAAGAGGATAAAAGGAAAGGACACCCCCGACAGGAAGGGGGCGCTGGTACAAGAGCATACAGTCTTTTGACCGTGCACATGGAAGCCAACACATGCTCAAGTTGCTTAAGTTGTTTGTTTGCTTTATGTTATTTTTCATCTTTGTTTTTGACTTAATAAACTTCAGTTTGATTTGAAACCTCAACGGACTTCCTTGGTACCTTGCACGCGTCAGAAACTTGCACCTTACACCTCCCACAGTGGACAGAAATGGGGTTTGAATACAGGACAGTTCAAAACTTGTTTTTTACAGCCACAAAATGTCAAAAGACTACGCTTTGAGAATGGAATATGTTTGAGCTACTGAGGATTCATCTGGATTTGCAGAGAAGAACTGTTTGAGACCGCATGGCATTGGAAACAAAGAACAAAGAAAACGTCTTAAAGAGGTATGTGCTTATGGAAACAATGAACTGTGGCAAGCTGGTGCTGAGTTAAATTTGAATGTTATTGGGAAGATTTTCAAGTGTGATGCTGCAAACAGTTAACTCATTTCATGAAAGAAAGAAATCAAGTGTCTTGCTCTGTGCCATTTTAAAGAAAAAATTGAAGAAATTTGAATCATTGGAAGGTATTGTCTTGTATCTTGTCCAAGAAGATGGAAGAGTTTGATCTGGAACAAACACCAAGCTCAGCTCAAAGGGACTTGAGTGAGGTTGCTGTTCGTTTGAAAGCCTCAAGATCAGGCAAGATGGCACATCTTACAAGGCGAATGAACATTGTTAATTCCTTGATGAATGATGCTGAATATCTGGAAGAAGTAAAAGGAAACATGTTGAAGTTCAATGAAATGCTTGATGAATTCAACTCTCTTCAAGACTCATATGTGCAAATGTTAAGTTGTGAGGATAAAGTTGAAGACTTGAAAAGCTGGTATGAGCCAAGAATGAAGCAAGTTGATGTATTTGTTTCTACTGTAGAGAAGTGGATTTCTACTGTTCAAAACCCTGACTCTCAAGCTTCTCCTGTTGTAGAAGTTACTGACCAACTAAATGAAGACGATAATATCTCAGTGGTTTCTTCTGTGCGCAGCAGTAGATCTGGCAGATCTAGGAGATCAAATTCAACCGGATCCAGTGTGTCAACGTCTGCTTCAGCGCGTGTCTGTGCAGAGGCAGAAAGGGCAGCTTTACTTGCCAAAGCTAATGCATTGCAACAAAAGCATGCTCTAGAAAAGAAAGAGGAAGAACTTCGAAAAATGAAAGAGATGTGGGAAGTTCAATCAGAAATTGCAGCCAATACAGCAAAGATTGAATATCTCAAAAATGCTGAAACTTCTCTGACAAATGAAAATGCTGTCATAAAAGATGTCATGAATGATTATTGTGAGGAGATGTTGAATAAAATTCCATCCGGTGCGACATACGCACAAGATGTGTGCCCAAAGGAGACTGTTCATGTACGACTCCCCACAGCAACAAGAATGACTGCAGGATATTCCCAAAACCGGAATGAGTTACGGCAACACACCACCATGAATGCAGATTCTAAAACCTCAGCACGAATCTCCCAGAGCACACAATCAAGATCTCAAGAAAATCGAGAATCACCTCCATCTAATGTCATTCAAGAGGCTGATCTTTCTAGAATCCTTCAAAGGCAAAACAACTTGACAGACCTGCTTGTGAGACAACAACTTCTCTCTACATTACCAAGAGGAGAAATTCAAATCTTTAATGGAGATATTTTGCAGTACAGATCATTTCTTCATTCCTTTGAACGTATCATTGAAAGTAAAACTGATGATAATGCAGACAGGCTGCACTTTCTCATCCAATATACAAGTGGATTACCTCAAGAGCTGGTAAGAAGTTGTCAACATGTCAGCGAACAGGGGTTACCAAAAAGCAAAGCAACTGTTGAAAGAACACTTTGGAAATGCATATAGGATTTCATGCGCTTATATTGAGAAGGCACTCTCTTGGCCTTCAATCAAATCAGAAGACCCAAAAGCTTTACAGGCTTTCGCATTGTTTCTCAGAAGCTGCTGCAATGGTATGGAAGACTTGGAGTTCATGGAAGAACTGGACACAGTCTCCAATATGAGGACTATTGCTCTCAAGCTCCCATACAAGCTCAGAGAGAGGTGGCGTACAAGAGCATTTGAGTTACAAGAGCAAAGAAGTAACAACAAGGTGAAAATGGTAGATCTTGTTAGATTTATTGAAAAACAAGCTAACATTGTTTCAGATCCAATATTTGGTGATATTCAAGACTCAACCCAAAGTAAAGGAAAGCAAAAGGTCTTAGTAAAACCTAAATCCAAAGACATTTTTGCTACCAATGTACATGTGAGCTCACCACAAACTGAATCTAGGGATTCACAGCCAGCATTATGTCTCTACTGTTTCAATAGACATGAGTTGATGTCATGCTTGCAGTTTGAAAAGCAGCCACACAGAGAAAAGATAAACTTCGTAAAGCAGAATGGAATCTGTTTTAGATGTCTAACCAAAGGTGGACATATGAGTAAAGACTGCACAAAGCACATTAAATGCACCATATGCAACAAACAGCATCCAAGCGTGTTACACATCAAGGGATTGGAATCAAAACAATTGAAGCAAACACCTGTGAGTAGTACACCGGTATCCCTTCAAGATAAGCATGCTGGAGACAGACACGCACAAAGTTGCATAGAGTGTTTATCGATTGTACCTGTACAGGTTAAAAGTTCAAAGGGAAGTAAGATTGTTCAGACCTATGCCTTTCTTGATCCTGGTAGCTCAGCGAGCTTCTGCACAGAGGATCTGATGGGGAAACTCAACATTTCTGGAAGAAAGACCAACATTCTTCTCCGAACAATGAGCCAGGATAAGTCTGTACCCTCTTATGTCGTCAGTGGATTAGAAGTTTCTTCACTGGAAGAAGATAACTTCATTCCATTGCCTGAAGTCTACACACAAAAGAACATGCCTGTTGACACCTGTAACATTCCTACAAAGGAAGGACTGTCTAAATGGCCATACTTGAGTCAAGTCAAATTTCCAAGGATTCCAGCCAAGGTAGAGTTGTTGATTAGAAGCAATACTCCCAAAGCCATCGAACCTTGGGAAGTCCTTAATAGCCAAGGGGAAGGCCCATATGCAGTTAAGACCCTACTGGGGTGGGTTATTAATGGTCCTTTACAAGACAAAGGTAAAACAAACAGGAACAGTTGTGATAGTGTTGTTGTTAACAAGATTTCTGTTTCAAGTCTGGAAGAAATGTTGATTCAACAATACAACCATGATTTCAATGAGAGATCAAGAGAAGACAAGGTTGAAATGTCTGTTGAAGACAAAAGATTCATCAAAATTGCAGAAGAATCAATTAAGTTGAAAGATGGACATTACACTCTTGATTTACCTTTCAGGAAAGATGACACTGTTTCCTAACAATTATCAAGTGGCAGAACTAAGGCTTCAAAGTTTGAAAAGAAAGTTCAAAAAGAACGAACAATTCCAAACAGACTACACTGAATTTCTATCAGAAGTCATAAATAAAGGTTACGCTGAAGTGGTGCCACAGCAAGAGCTGAAAAGATCAGATGGAAAGTTGTGGTACATCCCACATCATGGCGTATACCATCCCCAGAAACAGATCATAAGAGTAGTCTTTGACTGTGGTGCTACCTATCAAGGTAAATCACTCAACTCAGAACTTCTTCAGGGTCCAGATTTGACCAGCACACTTTTCAATGTCCTCACCAGATTCCGCCAAGAGCCTATAGCAGTTATGACCGACATCAAAGCAATGTTCCATCAAGTCAAAGTGTCAAGATCAGATGTTGACTTCCTACGCTTCCTTTGGTGGCCAGGAGGTGATATCAGCAAGCCTGCTGTAGAACATCGGATGACGGTACATCTGTTTGGAGCGGTTTCATCCCCCAGTTGTGCTAACTTTGCTCTGAGGCAAACTGCCAAAGATAACAAAGACCGTTTTCAATCTGAGGTAACAAAAACTGTTGAAAATAACTTCTATGTGGATGACTGCTTGAAATCACTACCAACAGAGCACGAGGCAGTAAAGATGGTGAAAGATCTAACATCTCTCTGTCAAACAGGAGGATTCCATCTTACAAAGTGGATGAGTAACAGTCGTACTGTTCTTGCACATATCCCAAAAGAAGACAGAGCTCAAAATGTAAAGAAATTGGATCTTGACAGGGAAAAGCTTCCCACTGAAAGAGTTTTAGGATTGTTGTGGTGTGTGGAACATGATGTGTTCAAGTTTGATATCACTGTCAAGTGCAAATCTCACACCCGAAGAAACTTGCTGTCAGTTGTAAGCTCCATCTACGATCCACTTGGATTTTTGAGTCCCTTTACTTTACCTGCAAAATTACTTCTCCAAGACCTCTGTAGGAGTAAATGTGGTTGGGATGAGGAAATACCACAAGTTGCAGTAAATAAGTGGACAAAATGGATAAAGGATCTTGATGAAATACAAAATTTCAGAGTGGCACGTTGTGTAAAACCAATAGGATTCGGAGTGCTTAAGCAAGCAGAGCTGCATCATTTCTCCGATGCCAGTGAACTTGGATATGGCACAGTGAGTTACTTGAGACTAACCAATGACATTCACACTATACATGTTTCTTTTCTATTGGGGAAGGCCAGAGTGGCCCCACTTAAGCAAATCACAATTCCACGTCTAGAACTTACAGCCGCAGTGCTAGCAGTCAGAGTGGACATTATGATAAGGAAAGCATTGGAGCTAGACCTCGAACGCTCAACGTTCTGGACTGATAGTCAATCAGTATTGAAATATGTTGCAAATGAGAATACAAGATTCCGCACATTTGTAGCAAACAGGATCTCTATTATTAGAGAACATACAGATGTAACTCCGTGGAGATTCATCAGAACAAAGCAGAACTCTGCTGACCTAGCATCAAGAGGAGTGAGTGCCAACACTTTGGTAAACTGCAAAGAGTGGATCCATGGACCAGACTTTCTATGGAAGAAAGAAGAGGAATGGCCTAAGACATCCATGGTACCCATATCGCTTTCTCTCAATGATCTTGTGACAGCCGAAAAGGCTATTGTTGTGTTTTGCCAAAGACAAAGGTATTCAGAGGAAATGTCGAGAGTTGAAAAGTCATCGCTTGGTGGAAAGCGCTTGAATAAATTCAGCAGCTTATACAAGCTAGATCCTATGATGGATGATGGAGTTTTGAGGGTTGGAGGAAGATTGGACAAGTCAGCAATGCCTGAGGAAACCAAACGACCGATGATCCTTCCAAAAGATCTTCACATCTCCACACTTATCCTTCAACACATACACGAACAACTTGGACATGCTGGAAGAAACCATGTACTTTCACACCTAAGAAAGAAATATTGGATTATAAATGCCAATTCTGCAGCACGCAAAGTAATTTCTAAATGTGTTGTATGTAAGCGTGTAAGAGGAAAAATTGGAGAGCAAAAGATGGCAGATTTACCTAAAGAAAGACTACAAGTTGATCTTCCACCTTTTAGCAATGTTGGTGTTGACTATTTTGGACCCTTCGAAACAAAGAGAGGTCGAAGTCAAGTGAAAAGGTATGGAGTTATTTTCACCTGCATGACAAGCAGAGCTGTGCATCTGGAAATGGCTCACTCACTAAATACAGATTCATGCATTGACGCTTTAAGAAGATTCATAGCCAGGAGAGGTCAAGTACTGCACATTCGATCTGATAACGGAACTAACCTGGTGGGTGCAAAGAGAGAGTTACAGAATTCCCTTTCAGAGTGGAACCAAAGCAGAATCCAGAAAACAATGCTTCAGAAAGGAGTTCAGTGGACATTCAACCCTCCAGCAGCCTCACATCATGGGGGAGTATGGGAAAGGCTTATTCGCATGGTCAGGCAGATCTTATGCTCTGTATTACAACAACACACCCTTGATGATGAAGGACTGCAAACACTCTTTTGTGAGATTGAAGCAATCTTGAATAGTCGTCCCATTACCACATTGTCTGATGACCATCATGACCTAGAACCTCTCACACCAAATCACATTCTACTGTTGAAATCTAACCCTACATTGCCACCTGGATTGTTTCAAAAGTCAGATGTTTACGTCAGACGTCGATGGAGGCAAGTACAATATTTAGCAGACTTGTTTTGGAAGAGGTGGTCACAAGAGTATTTACCACTACTTCAAGAAAGACAAAGATGGTTTACTGCTAAAAGAGGACTGCTAAAAGGAGATATTGTGCTAGTTGTAGACAGTTCAGCACCTCGTGGATCATGGCCTATTGGAAGAGTCACAGAGGTTCTGCCTGATTCCAAAGGACTCGTAAGAACTGTTAAACTTAAGACAAAGACTGGTATCTTAGAAAGACCTATTACCAAACTTTGCCTGCTATTAAAAGATTCAGAAAACTAAATCTGAACCATAAGAAGAATGGTAAAGGATGAGTATTTATTTTTTCTTGAATAGACATATTTTTTGGCTCCTTTTACATTTAATTTTGTAATTGATGTTTAAACCCTCAATTAGGGGCCGGGGTGTAGGAGCCATATGTACCATCATATTTAATTTTATTTTTTGTGATCATTTAAATATCATTTTGATTTAATATTGTTTATATCTCTGAGTGTGTGCCCTCTATAGGTGGGAGGGGAAAAAGAGGATAAAAGGAAAGGACACCCCCGACAGGAAGGGGACGCTGGTACAAGAGCATACAGTCTTTTGACCGTGCACATGGAAGCCAACACATGCTCAAGTTGCTTAAGTTGTTTGTTTGCTTTGTTATTTTTCATCTTTGTTTTTGACTTAATAAACTTCAGTTTGATTTGAAACCTCAACGGACTTCCTTGGTACCTTGCACGCGTCAGAAACTTGCACCTTACACCTCCCACAGTGGACAGAAATGGGGTTTGAATACAGGACAGTTCAAAACTTGTTTTTTACCACTACAAATGTTATTGTATGTGGGGCGGCCTACGAACTCCTTGTGAGACCTGAAGCTTCTGCTGATGAAACTGCAAACTAAACTTCACTAAAATGTCTTCTATTGACTGCACTTCTGACTCCTGCTCTTCATTCAACATATCTGGTCCTCGGGTCTTAACTGTAATTCCCCTACAGGACATTCAGCAGGATTCGTTCAGGTATGCATTTTGTATTTTTAATCCCATTTCTTGTCCAAGAAAAATCCCCACCTTGGGATTATAAGGTTCAGTCTGCATTCTGAGCAGCTTCCAGATATTGAGCTGCATCCCATTTGACTTTATCGAGAGAAATTCCATAAAGTCTCAAATTTGACAAAAACGGCAGATAGAACCGTATAACTGCAAGGTGATGAAATGTTAAAGTTGTTGCGAGTGCAGTGCATTGAGGGAATATTTGTGCATGTTATACATAGAAACACTCACTGAGTCTCGCTGGTCTTTCTGGACATGTGGGCTGTCGGTCTCCATGCTGTCCTCCTGAACGTCCCCCCTCTGGATCATGTGACGTGTGCTGTCAATCAAGGCCAGGGCTTCGTCCTGAACCATCTCACACATGCACAGCAGCAGCTGGGGAAGCTGCGTCATCTCTCCTCCTGAAACAGTTATTGGTAAACAAGTGTTGAAACAATATGCAGACTCCGTTCAAAAGCCCAGTGAACTGCCTACATTCATGTTTTAAACTTCATGGGTTCGTATTGTTTTAGCATCAATAAGATACTATTATAGTTATCAAGTTTTCCTCGTTTAATTGAATGGGACGTGATGCAAACAAAAAAATCTAAATACAGTAATACCTCGGTTTACATTGTATTAGCATTGTATCAGTGTGCAAGAATATTTCCCTCGCCACGCGCATTTTTGTGTGGAAAAGTCCTAACGCTCAGCATCTTCGCGCATTTTTACGACAGTCTCTCACAAAGCCCATCACCCCTTCACTCGTTCATTCTCTCAGCGTCGCTCGGTTTGGTTCATCATTCACCACAGTGATACTTTTATAAGTGATTTACAGCGGTTTTACCTCGTGTTGTTAACATTAATTGTGATCGCTATTGTTCATGTAGTGAAATGTATACGTACAGTACAGCATATAGACAACGACCTCAAGATGAGGAAGAAAGAAGGGATGAAATTCTCCCTGTAAGCAGTAAAACCCTCCTCTCGTCTCCTTCACGCCAGCAGCTCAAAGATAAAGTGTGCGCTACAGTAAATTGCCAATTATTAATTAGTATTTATTTGAGATCTTAATCAGGGTTCATAGCACATCAGTTCAAAAAAATTCCATGACTTTTCAATGACAAAGTTATAATTCTCAATGACATTTTAATACTTGATTTTGTACAGTTTAAAAATATGATACACATACCTGTATCAAAACCAGAAGAAACGCATTTAAAAACAAAAGCAGTCTACAGCAATGGGCAAAACAGTCTGCCAAGTCCCATAAAAATGTGTATGGAATTACACTGCAATTCAATTAAGTGGCAAAAACCAGAACAGGAACAAACACATTCAAAACACCAGACTGATAGTCCCTTGAAAAATAGCGTACACTACAATACAAATAATTAGTAACACATAAAACAGTCTGAAGTCCCATCCATGGATTTCAATAGCTTTTGAAAACCAGGGGTCATCTGACCCTTGTTGACAATTTTCAAGGGGTCATAATCAGATTGTCCTATCTTTTATTCAGAGAACTTTAGTACTTAGTAAAATAAATACTTATTTGACACTTGAAAATAAACTAAAATGAAGTTAAAGCCATTTTATATTTAAAATACAATTGACAATATTTATCTTTGTTCTTGCAAAATTTGACCATTTTTACTAAATCCTCCTGCATCAAAATGATCCCAAGCTGCATATCTGGTGGGGTCAAAAGTGGAAAAAAAAAAATCAAATGTGCATCAAAATGCACATTCCCATTTGGGAAGTCCTCCCATTCACGTAATCTCTGAAACCTTATAGAGGGTGTGCTTTGGGTACATTCAGAAGGCTTAGACAAAGTGTTCATTAAACGGTATGGTTTTTATTCAGAAATATTATTTTCTCCAGAGTCTTTGGTGAAAGGCGATTTCTTTTTTTTTTTAATCAGCAGCTTTAGAGAATATCCTCTCGCATGGAACAGATGATGCAGGAGTAGCTACACAAAAACAGTTTAGAAAGCTAATATAAATGAGGATATATTGCTTTGAATATACAACACTGAAATAAACTCAATCCACTCTCCTCAACAATAACGCCAATGCAAACACCGTCTACTACAACCCATGGTTTGGTTTCACTTTTATAAGAAATACAGCCGCCCGGTTTCAAACCCGTCAACACTGGATCGGGCTGTCAGAGCAGTCAGGTGTTCACTGCCGGAGTGAAGCAGTGTGTTTGCTTCAAACGTCATTTTCACGTGCCTAGTGACGTAATGACACAAGCTCCGAAGCAGTGGTTCATTGCAAATCCCGTTCGAGTTTGAAGCAAGCTTCGGAGCGTCGGTGTCAGACGTAACATCACTACAGACGACTATTCAGAGAGCATTTAAGCAAAACTAATGTGAGAGCATAGCGTCAACGGCAAAGCGGCGACAGTGAGCACATAAGCACAAACTACTGTACAGATGTACAGAAACCCCAGCGTCAACAGCAAAAGCGGTAACAACTGTATCATAAGAAAAGTAGCAACATCCCAGGAATAATTTATTCAATTACTCGCCGAAAGCACTTGAGAAGCCAGAGATGGAACATCCAGCTTATAAAACCTGGCGAAGGTGTTGACGTACCTCTAGCAATGTAGGATCGCCATCCACAGCCTGAAGCCAATCTTTGTATAACACTGACGCCCCGGCATTGTATTTGAATGACAATAGACCCTTTTCACATGACGTCACGCAACTTCCGTTTTAACTCAAAGCAGGGTATCTTTACTTCCGTTTAGCCGCAAGCGCGTTCAGGTGAATGCAGGAACTGGCTAACTAACAACACGAAAAGTAAAGGTTATAGTAATAATAATAATGTTTACGTATTTGTAGGTTTCTGTATTTTAGTTCGTTTGATAATGTTAATGATTATTTCCAGTTTACAACTCTTTAACATGTGCGTGAACTGGATCGTAAAGTAGGCTAGTTTGTAGCAACAGGAAAAATATGCATCGCTCTCAGCCCGTGTTGCCTGAAGTTTACTAATAAGTTTTAACTTTTTATATTATGTATTCCCGCACAATTGTTTAGAATGACCCCCTCTTAATCCAATTTAATGGTCAAACCATTTTCATACTCTGATGAGATTCATTATTTCTCTTTACCTGTGTCCATCCTTCAACAGTTTCCCACCCATCAGCATGGCACAGTCTTCTTGTCGATGCTATTGTAGTGTTCCTTGTTGTTCAATAAATACATTAAAAAACTTTTATGTGGCAGTAAATTAATTTTATAACCTTTATGGCCTTATTGTAATGCTCCATATTGGAATGTTTATAATGTGTTTGATCTGCACAATTTATGTTTACACCGAACCCAAATTTATTCAGTGACTGTATATTGTGTTCAATAAACATCATACATTTGTGATAATCTGTTGCCCTCAATATTTTAATGTGATGTTGAATTGCATTTCCTGTTGTCAAAATTCTACAAAAAATGACAACGTCAAAGAAGTTTGTTTGAAACCTTTGCCAATTTATTAATAAAACAACTCACATGTACAAAAGTATTCACAGCCTTTGCCATGACACTCGGTTGGATCCTGAAAAGTCACTCTTACTGCCATTTGCATTGTACGGTGCACATTTCACAACGGTTTGGGCACGATTCTTGGACTTCTTTGGTACCGGTTTGTATCCTTTATCAAGTTTAGTACGTGTTGTAAGCGAAAATGTGTCCGAAAGTCGCTGTACATCATAAACGCATGTAAGGCAGATGTAGAAAGGGACTGTGTAAACTTAATCGCGTTCACTATGACGGCCGGCGGAAGTAAAGATACCCTGCTTTGAGTTAAAACGGAAGTTGCGTGACGTCATTGTGAAAAGGGTCTATAGTCGAACGGAACGGTCAAATGCGCTATTTGCAACTGCTGAATGAGGTTCCCTGCGCTTCTCACAGGCGGCGCTGACTGTCATTCGTCAATTTATAAACGTGGAAGTGCCGACCGTTGAGAAATAAAAAGATTTTGGATGGATTTAAGTAAAGAAAAAAAGAACGAAGTGAAAAAATAAATAGAGACGAAAGACAAATTTAATGACATTTCAATGACTTTCTTGACAAATTACAATTTTCCATGACATTTCAATGATTTTTCAAGACACTAAAAAATTCCCTGACTTTTCCAGTTTACAATGACAGCTACGAACCCTTTTAATGGTTATAAATTTTAACTGTAATTAATAGTGTAAAACCAAATAAATATTTAAAATGGGCATTTATGGTCATGTGGAAGTGATTTTTAGTGCATTCTTATGGGGAAAATTGTTTTGGTGTACAAGAATTTTGAGTTACGAGCTCTTGGAACAAATTAAACTCGTAAACTGAGGTATTACTGTACACTTCAAATTTGTTTTTTATAAAGACGGGTTCTGTCATTTTAGATGGTTCTCATCACGCTCATCTCATCTCAAGTGCTTTAAATGTTATGATTGACAGCTGTGCTTGATGGATCTTTATTGCGCAGACATGATAAGTAACGACTGCTTTTGGGACAGTCCGTCTTCATTTATCTAAAGCAGAAGGAAGTGGAGATGTGTCGTCCATCTTTTTTTACAATCTATGATAGTAACTCAGACTTTGATTTTGGAACAGAGTTTGGTTTTTCCTCACAAACGTACAGACTTACCGTTGAGTCCTTGAATATGCAGAGCTAAGATGAGAGCTGACAGGAGTTTGGCTTTGGTTCGGTCCATGAGCTGTTGTTCAGCGTGCAGAACGCTCTCCATCATCAGAGACAAGGGCGTCAGAAGAGCAGGAGCAGACACCAACACACTGACACAAACAACAGCATCATCAACACTTACATCAGGGGAAACATCATCCCTCCTTTGACATTTTAAACATATACACACACATACACACATCACAATAATGAGTATATTATCTCATGCCCACATTTACATGTTATTTTAGTACCACTGAGATGGTTTTATAGCTATTTTAAATATATATTTTGTTTGTATTTTTGCATATTTCATAATTTCAACTTTTTTAAAATATGTCTATATAACATTTTTATTTTATAAATGTTTTATTTATTTTTATTTCAATTTTACTCATTACGTTTAAAAAAATGCTGCTTTGGCAACTAACTGAAATAAAATATTAGCTGAAAATATATTTAAAAAACTGACTTTAAGTAACGACTGTTTTTTTTATGGTTTCAGTGAACTATAATAATCCTGATTAACTCGTCAACATCTACTCAGTAACTTAGCAAAGACGTTTCCAAGCTGTGAGCCAATCATTTACACTACAGAAGTCATGAACACACACCTTTTCCACTGTTTGAGGAGGATGAGGAGCAGCGTGACCATCATGGATCCCAGACGCAGACAGAACACAGACTGAGGCATCAGCAGCTGAAAGACAGACAGATGACTGTCGAGTTCAACCTCAACCCTGATGAAACACCTGCTTAAACCAGGACTGAGTTTGGGCAGCACTGTACATTGTGTGCGACTATTTTTAAAGGACATACATTTTCTTTTACCAGTACGGTCAGGACTTTCATATTAAATTACAATCATACAAATGTAAGAACATTAAAGTCCCTATTTAGATCACTTGATATGGGTGCTTGTGTGTTTAAGGGAACTTACCGCTGCTTTGGTTCCATCCAACACATCCATGAAAAGCTTAAGCCTGACAGTGTCATCCTTCAGATGCATCACCTCGCACTACAAACACACACACATTCAGGACTGGTTATGATAAACACTGTGAACGCTGGTACTTTGTGAGAGTAGCTGCTCACATGACTGGTGGAGAGTATTAACAGGGTCCTCCAGGCAGAGATGAGCATCTGAGACTCGGACAGAGAGCGCAGACCCTCCTCTTCTCCATCACACGCCACACACACCAGATCACGCACATAATCTGACCAGAACTCATAGCGCCGCTTACTGCTGAAGCTCTCCAGAGCCGCTTTCAGAGACGGATCCAACACACCACTGAAAGAGACACGCAACTGATGTGAAGCATGTTCAAATGTAGTGGGTTTGCAAACAGAAACATCATATCATACCTGACAACATAGTAGATCTCAAGGGCGATGATCTTCATCACAAAGGCACAAGACTCCAGAACACACGGCTACACAAAAACAAACATTCAATCAGACATACTGTAATTATCAAAATCATAAATCTAAATGAGGACACAGCATGTCGTTTTCATTTAAAACTTACTATTATTACTACTGGTAAACCCAAAACAAAAGAAAACTTGGTTATTCTTACTGTAATATTAGCAATGAGCAATACATTTGTTACAGTATTATTAATCTTTGTTATTCTATTTTTTAATTAGATATAAAAATGCTTTGAAAGTATTTTTCATTGTTATACATTGTTATTCATATTTCATATTGTTCATTGTAAGTTCCTACAGTAGTTAACTAACGAAACCTTAATGGCAACTAAAAACTTATAGGATAAAGAAATATTTATGAATATATTTTACTTCATAAGAACGTCCTCAAAAAGAGCGTCAGATTTATACAATGTTGTCTTCAAGCTAATACCATTAATTATTTATGCGCACACATACCTCGGTGGTCTCAGACGGGGGAGGCAAGTTTCCAAATAAAGGAGCTGTGAGGTTTTCCCAGAATTTCTCTCTGTAACAATAAATGATAACATTCTTGGTTTAATTCTAATATTTGACCAACTAAACCAGGGGTCGGCAACCTTAAATGTTGAAAGAGCCATATTTAACAAGAAAAAATAAAAAATTCAAATATGTCCGGAGCCGCAATCTAAGGTTTATATATGAAGCGATATACAACTTTTCAGAAGGTCGTACCTGTGCATTTACTTTTAATAAATCCTAGAAAACCTGTATAAAGTATAGTTTGGTCTTAAATCACTCGACTGCGACACGTGAAATTACAATAAATCAATATTAATACAATTTAATCGACAGAAAAACCATAATATGCAATGTGACTGAATCGTATCTTTGCCTCAGCTCTAGATTGACAATCACAGGCGTCCAATCACAACTGACCTCTGGAAAAAAGGGAACTAACCAATGACATTTGATGTTACTATTACAAGAGCCAGCCCCGCTCCACGACTGACAAAAATCTAAATGCTCGCGCAAGCAAATACAGCGGGTGAATGTACGCGCGCGCACGCAGATTAGATGTCATGCGCGCGCGAGTGATTAAAGTGAGCTCGCGGGTACTCGTATTTACGCGTGGTAGCTCTGTTTTCCGCTCGCGGATGTAATTTACGCGCGCGCAAACATCAGTTCTGCACTCGCATATTAATGGCACGGTTTTGACGCCATAGGATTTACCGCCATATGAGCGGAGCGACAGCGGACCGAGCGCGGATACCAGGACCGCTACTACAAGTTACGTGCAGAGGATGAAAGAGCCGCATGCGGCTCCGGAGCCACGGGTTGCCGACCCCTGAACTAAACCAAATGATGCTGGCTAAACTTGACAAACTGACATACACGCATAAATCTAACTCTAAATAAAATGCAATGAAATTCCCATATAACATTACAATTCAATTAAAATAATGAAAACAATTACATTCCCCTCCTACCCCATTTTAATTAAAAAACAGTTTTGAAACTTGTCAAAATAACAAAATGAATAGTGGTTCATTAAAATATATCAATACTCCTAGTTTCTATTAAACACTTTTGAAAACAAGTAGGTTTGTCAATTACTTCAAGGGCTCTTGTCCAATTTTTGAAGTTAAATGGTTGCAGGATTGTGTTGTGTGAGACACTCACTTGGTCCTGAGCACAGAGAGAGCGCTGTCCCGTCTGTCCTGCCAGAGCGCGTGGAGGAAGGCCAGCGCCGCCCTCTGCAGGAGAGGAGGACACCAGTACTTCCCCTGCTGCTTCGAGTCCAACAACTCCAACACCACCGACAAGCAACTCCACTCCCCGAGAGAAAACTCCTACACACAGAGAGACAAAACCAGACAGTCACACACTGCATCTCACACTACAGTATTTTCCCGCATATAACCCGCAGACGCAGATAATCCGCACCCTCATAGCCCGCGGGTTGTGTGTGTGCAAAAATAGCTGGTATAACCCGCACCTTTATATAACCCGCACCCATAGATTTATGAACTTTTTTGTGTATGTTCACGGTTCGAATTTCAAATGTTGCTCGCATGACGTCAATTATCATAACTGTTAGGGCTTGGTACACAGTGTTTGTGTGCGAAATTCAAACATTAAGAAAACAAACAAGTCAGAATCAGAAGAAAAAACAAAAGCAGTGTCTCCCGCTGTGCAGCAGCACGTCCCTTAATTCTACAGGTTATTCTCCCCGATTCTACAGGTGTTGATCATCGGATGAGATGAGCCCGCCCTCATGCAGCACAGCCAATCACGTCTTCTTGCATGATTGACAGGTCAGACAGCCTATCAGCGCCAGCTGTCGAGTGACAGTACAAGCGCCAGAGACAACAACCCTCACAAGAAAGAAAATACAGCAAAAAAACCCTTACGTTCTTAGGGACGTAACAAATATATTGAAATATTATACTGAAATAACAGTGTAAAAAAATTGCGATATAGCCCGCACCCTTATATAACCCGCAACCCCCCCGCGGGGTTTATGAAATCTGGTATAAACCACGGGTTATATGCTGGAAAATACGGTAAATCTATGAGTAACTGTATCCTCTGTGTGACCTTTGCCCCGTCGCTGCCATCTTTGGCCTCCAGGTTGAGGAAGAGCTCGATGAGTCCGGGTTGTGTTTCCACAGCTACGGTGAGGAACTCCAGTATGGTGACTTTAATACGCATATCTTCCGTTCTGCTCTGCAGTCGCGTCAGAAACGCATCTCTGATGGCGGCGGCATCACTGCCCAGGCAAGCGTACACAGACATGGGAGCCACCTGTTCACAGCACACACACCACTGCTATTATTATTACAGTACCTACAAATCAAGTCACCTTTATTTAAATAGTGCTTTTTACAATACAGATTGTTTCAAAGCAGCTTTACAGTGGTCACAAGAAAACAATACAAACAAAGTTTGATTTGGCTGAACAGCAGCTCTAAAAGAGCAGGCGAATCAATACAATTTAAGAATATTAAGTGTTACGTGTCCCTACATACTACTCAATTACTATATGAGATTAACCAACTTATTTCAGTTAGTTGCCAAAGTAACATTTTTGATTTGGTTACATTTTGTAAAAATCCGGTTTTCATTTAATATTTACAGATTTATTTCAATTAATGAAAAGATTATATATATACACATCTATATATATATATTTTTTTTTTTTAATTTATGAAGCCGTTTTCCACAAGAGGTCCATTACCGTGGCAAGTCTCTTCAGCAGCTGTATAGCAAGTCGTGGCAGAGCCGGGTCATGCTTGTGGTAAATATACTTTGCCAACACAGCGATCAGGTTATTGCCATGCCCGCCTGCAAGAAAAATACAGCGGTTGCATGAAAATCCGGTGTAGTGAACAGCGCAATATAACAGATAGTGCATGTTACCTATGAAATATCACACTGTTTTGTAAGGGAATGCTTACAACAATAAATACTGTTTCTGAGGAGTGTGTGCTAACCGTGATGTGTTAGCGCTTGCTCCAGAGGTGAGGCCGTATCAGACTGTGGTTTGAGTCGGATCACATTGTTGGTGACAGAGAACGCCAACTTCACTGTCTGGATCAGAACTTGCCCAGGTCCCTCAGAACCACCACTGCCAACACACACAAACTCACCGGTTCATGCAAACAGGATGTAGAGACTGAACTTCTATTAACGGCTCAATCGGTGTGTACCTGCTTGGCTGTGCCGCGAGCACCATGTTGATCGTGTCCACTCCTACACCCATGATGTTGACCACCGCCTGTCCTGCCTCTGTGTTGGCCAGACTGTAGATACACAACGACTGCAGACTGGGGGCGCTGCAGAGGTCAAGCATGTCAGATTATATAACATCACCAAATGAAAAAACTGATAATTATCCTTAACCTCTTACCTGCCCTCTGACTCCCCCTCCTGACTCAGATTTAGTATAGCATGTACTAGCTCTAGAATCAAACAACCTGAGAAAGAGGACAGTACGGACACACACCATTAAGCAAATACCAATGAATCTAGAGGAATTTTTAAATAATGTTGTGAGCTTCTCACCGATCGTCTCTCGCACTCCATACGTGTTGTAGCGCCATTTATGATACGTAGGCAGCATTTCCTTCAGAACCAGGAGCACACATGGGATGAGTCCTCTGCTCTGAGTGCTGCCCAACTGACCCTGAAAACACGTCACAATTTAACACACACCACTGAAAAACAGCTGCATTTCACATTTTGCATTTTACACAATGCATTTTACGATTGTGTAAAAAAAAAAAAAAAAACTGTGATTTTTCTGATAGTGGTAGTGTTTTAAAATGAGAAATGTTCAAAGTTTTTGTTATATACCAATGATTACCGTATTTCCCGCGCCACAAGGTGCACCGGATTATAAGGCGCAGTCTCAATCACAGGTCTATTTCTGTACGCAATCTAGGCATAAAGCGCACTGGATTATAAGGCGCACGGACGATTTTTGAGAAAATATACGTCTTTTAGGTGTGCCTTATAGTGCGGAAAATACGGTATATAAGAATATCTTAATTACGATATATAAATGTGGTCTTAATTTCTTCATCTTCAAATGTTAAGCCATCAAGGTTTTATTTTGTGGGAAAACGCAGGTATCCCTTAAAGCTTTTCTTTTAACAAAAGCTGGTTTATAAACACTTCTCATTACAAACTTTGGGAAGATGGCTGGTGCATGTTGTGTTTTTAAATACACATTATATTATCTGAACCAGACTGTGAGAAGATGTGAATGATATAGACGTTATATACTGTGAACTAAAACTATTTGCTGTGAACAAAGCCGCTCTGAGATTGAAAACAACCGATCATGAGCTGCTTGCGAGTAAATGAAGTCTATGACAAAATTCACAATATTGATAAATGCATTACCTTGACAAGCGTGGTCACCAGTCTTAAAAAGGCAATGGTCACACAGTACTCTCCTCTGGGCTGTTCAATCAACACCAGCAGGTTTCCATAATTACCCGCCTTCATGCCCTCTGCACTGAAACACACACCCCAAACATGTTATTCTTCAGTTTTCACTGACTTTAACTAGTGAATATTACGCTCTTCACGTTCACTGGCTCTGTGTATCACCTGATGGTCTGTGCCATGTTAGTCAAAGGACTAGAGGCGAACGGAAGGAAGCCGGTGTGATGCAGACTGGACCAAACCTGCATCGGGAAGATCGGTTATTCAGTCTGTAGTTCATCAATGACTTAGCTTTCACACAATACCAAACATTTACCTTCCCAGGCTGCCGAGCAGCCAGAGCGATAAGGCAGTTGACGCAAGAAGTGATCACATCTACTGGAGGGTTAATAACGGAGGTCAACCTGTCCGAAAAAATCAAACATCCGATCACTTTCATGCATGGTTTACTGTTTGGTCTTCATGCTTATGTGTGCATCTCACCTCTGCAGAAGCATGTAGATCCGTGATGTGAGCGGCAGGAGACAGTCCGACACAGTCCAATCGGTGCTGATGATCTTATGAACCAGATCCAAGATGGGCTTTACTCGCTCACAGTGTGCCAACACATCTATTCACCCCAGACAGATGTCAATAGCAGGCGAAAACAGGCTAAAAATATACATAGGATTTGAGTGTGTACCTGCAGTAGAGACAACATGCAGCAGCATCTCAATCTCACACGTGAAGAGCGTCCATGAGCTGTAGGAATATTCCCAGCGCACGAGGACACCCTGTTCGCCCACAGACAGCTGCTTTCCTTCAGACACCTGTCCGAAACATCCCTGAGGCATACGCAGATTGGTCTGCCCTGCACCTGAACAAAGATAATACGCAAAAACTATCTGCATTTTTGTATGAAAACATAAAATCAAGTAAAGAGGAGTCAGAAGCCGATGCATTGAATATGACTTCCTGTGCTCAGCACTGACCCAAAGGGTAGAGGAGTTTGTGAGTCTGTCTCCTCCACAGAGTGCCGTCCTCCCTGGAGATCACGTCATTGGGTCGGTGCTTATAGGCCTCAGTGTAGAATGACATCTTATCCAAGAAGTTGTACACCTGAGAAACAGACAATGAAACGTTCATGAAATATAAACCATGTACACGTGTATATCTAATTACAGTGGGTGCGGAAAGAATTCAGACCCCCTTAAATGTTTCACTCTTTGTTATATTGCAGCCATTTGCTAAAATCATTTAAGTTCATTTTTTTCCTCATTAATGTACACACACACCCCATATTGACAGAAAAACACAGAATTGTTGACATTTTTGCAGATTTATTAAAAAAGAAAAACTGAAATATCACATGGTCGTAAGTATTCAGACCCTTTGCTGTGACACTCATATATTTAACTCAGGTGCTGTCCATTTCTTCTGATCATCCTTGAGATGCTTCTACACCTTCATTTGAGTCCAGCTGTGTTTGATTACACTGACTGGACTTGATTAGGGAAGCCACACACCTGTCTATATAAGACCTTACAGCTCACAGTGCATGTCAGAAAAAATGAGAACCATGAGGTCAAAGGAACTTTAAAAATGTAAGGGGGTCTGAATATTTTCCGTACCCACTGTACACACACATAGTGAGGGTAGTAACTGATTACATATGTAATCTTAATTAAATTGCAAAAATTAAGCAGTTGTAAATAAAATACATAGCGTTTTAAAATGCTCATAATTAGATTAGTTACTTTTTTTGATTACATATTATGCAGGGATTCCCAAACTAATGTAACGTTAAATGCACTTTATGTTGTTGATAAAAAATGAAAAACTTTCTTTCTATTTGTATTTTAATATCAAAAGTGGTGCAAAATAAAAGTAGTCAGATTACCATGAGGGAATGTTTTTTAACTTCTACAGATTGTCTGTACCTTCTTAGCTGTAGACTTGTCAGACAGCAGTGCCGTGAGCAGCTGTAGTAAAGGTCCAGTCTTATATGGAAACACACCCACTGCACTGTCCAGAATCACACCCAGACCCATGTTCGGCTTCTATAGGGCACAACCAGAGGTCAAAGTTCAAATCACACAGGCATCCTACCATACTACACAAACACAGCAAAAAAAAAAGAAACATCCTTTCACTTTAAACTTATTATTTTAAGCATGTCTTAACCTGTAAATACACGTGTTGGCAGATATACGGTTACACATGGTTTGGCACTGTCTAGGCATTTTACATTAAAACAAAGCAGTTTATTGCACTGGGCGGATCTGCAGTCCTCGTGTCTCATTTTTAAAGTATTAAGTAAATCCACTTCTTTAAAAGTAAATTCAAACTCAAACACAGCCGTTTTGGATGCACTGTCGGTAAAGAAAGAGCATTTACAAATAGTAGAGTTGTAATTAATGTGAATACAATTGCTCACCGATTCCCAGAAAAGTTCAGCCAGACTCGGTGCAGCAAGAACTTCACATCCTGCATTGATCAAGTGCTACAGAGAGAGAAAATCAATGAGTCCAATTTGAATGCATAACTTGATAACTAATACCAGTTAAGAACTCTGTCTGTAAATGTGTATTTTTGCACCTGCTGGCTGCCGAGTGTGTCTTCTTCAAAAGAGGTGATGACAAAAGACAGGAGACCATAAATACACATCCGTGCAGTGCTCGCTGTACACTAGAGAGAGAGAGAGAGAGAGAAAAAGAGTGTGTGCGTGTGTGTGAGAGAAATTTGTTCACATTTTATAAGACAAGTATGAACTTCTGCGCTCTAATAAAGTTGTTGTCCTTCAGAACCGTAGCATTTAAATTGATGCATATTGAAATGCTAAAACAAGCTAAATAACACAAAATCAAGGTATAATGAAACCAAGTTTATTCTCCCCACTCAGTAACTATTGAACCGAAGTTCATGAAACTTCTGGAAATTAATTAGGGTTCATTTCATCATTAATTTAACATCAGGATCCCTAGTTTCTGTTAATAAAAGCATAAAAACAAGCAGTTTTTTCATAATTATAACAGAATAACCAGAAATATCTCAGCCCTCATGGGGGCTTTGATTATTGTTTTGACAGGTCAGAAATCAAAGGTTGAGAACCACTGCTCTAACAGTGATAGAAGACTGTCCTTACATTATTTCCAGCACTGCCGAGTGCCTGCAGCATGTTGGTGAGGTACTGAAACACGCCGAGCTGCAGCGTAGTGTGTCCTAGACGTCTGATCACAGAGCTGACTTCCTCTGGATGGAGTGTGTGTTGCAGCAGAACCCAGGCCAACAGAACCGGACCGTGATGAGAGATGTCCCCAAACGTCAACAGCATCTGATCCACTTCCTGCACACACACAAGAGCCAATCACTATTTTTAAAGCAAATCTCTAGATTTTAGGTAAAACAATGTTTAATCTGATTAAATTTTAGTAACAACTACTCATTTTTAAAAAGGTAATTTCTTAACATACACAACCACTGAAAAGTTTGGGGTCAGTAGTATTTTTTTATACTTTTAATCAAGAAGGACATTAAATTGATCAAAGAGATACTTAGAATCATGAAAAAAAAAGTATCAATTTCAAAATAAATAAGCAGCAACTGTTTTCAATATTGATAATAATAAGAAATGTTTAAGCATAAACATTTCAGCATATTACAATGATTTCTGAACCTTTCATGTGACGACACTGCTTTTACTGTATTTTTATATATTGTAAAAATATCTGTTGAACAGTAGTACCATGTTTAATATTCTAAAAACGAACTACAATTAGTTGCTGTATGTGAACTGTTCTTAGTCAGGATTACCTTGCAAACATCCTGTTGGTCATAAAACTGATGCTGTTCGGTTCGGTCCTCCAGAGCACATTTATGCAGGAAGTCGATATCCATCCCCTCCACAAGAATCAAAGAACTAAAATACCTGTTGAGAGGATGAGTGTGTCAATATATTATAAAAGTCTGTTTGTGAGAGGAAAAGGAGCAGGTGATTGCATGTTCTGACCCAATGCGTTCAATCAGCGCATCCATGCTCTTGTCCACAAGGTGTCGATTGGTCTGCCGCAGTCCAAAGCCCTGCTCCTTAAACAGCCGTGCAAAGGTGGAAAGGTCATTGGGCGGCATCTCGAAGTAAGCATAATACAGGAACAAGATCTCCAGCAGCAGGGCCTGCTCCTTTAGACACTGCACAAACCAGCGGGACACCTGCCTCTCCGTCTGCAGAGATGAACAGATCCGGAGTCAAATTCTGCAGGAGTAATTCACTTGAGATACGAGCATAAGCCGTTCCAGGACAGAGCTCGTAATTAGAGTTGCTCGTATCTCAAATCATTTTTTCCCATAAGAAATAACAAAAACAAAATGAATCCGTTCCAACCCTCTAAAAGACTCCCTTATTAGTGCTAATAACTATGGAAAAAACATGTTTTTAATTGTGAAAAGTGTGGTGTTTCTTCCTGTGTTGTGTATTGGATAGACTCAGAAGCTCATATTTATTATTATTGAACACTCATAACTCGTGCTGCTCCCAGCTTAATACTGGTGAATCACTCGTTGCCCCCGGTAACCCCCGCTGTAAAACCAAGCTGCCTCTAGTGGAGATCATATGTAATTACCCCATAAATGTATATAACACACACCACAGGAAGACTCACGGCTATGAAAGTCAACAAACACGTGAAGTGACCGACTGAGGAGCTTGAGCTGCTCCGAGTGCCTGAACACCGAGCATCCACATCTCTAAGTGCTCGTATCTCAAAGCAAAAAATTTCTTGAAGACTTGCTCGTATCTCAGAATACGCTCATCTCAAGGTATTACTGTAATCAGATTAATCAATCTTCTGCTCACCATCAGGTTTCCATGCGTCTCCCATGTTGGCGCTTCTAATTTGGACAGCAGCTCAAACTGCTGCTTGTAGTTGGACACCAGATCTTTCTCCAGTTTACCAACACAGTTGGAATACTCTGACTAAAGCGAAAAAGAGAAAGATTAAATTCGTCTGGTCTTCTGACCATCTGATACAACAGCTGCTGTTATTTTTACCCTGTATGGATGTCTCTCATCCTGGAAGTATGTGAGGAGGTGGAGAACGCAGCGCAGAACACACAGTCTCTCTTCAAAGTAGTAATCCGCTATCTGTGCAACACAATTTCAACATTGGCATCGCATATAGTCACTTGAGCTTTTAAGCAACACTATTTTGTCTCAAGCACTCAAAGTGATGTGACAGACATGTGATGGTCTAACCTTCAGAAGCAGAGCTTGACTCTGTCTCTCATCTTGCAGCACCGCCTGATGGGAACAAGAGGATTAAGCTCTTACCATGTTCGTGTGAACACAACGGATGGACATGCGTGTCATGCGAGGCCAAGCTCACCTTAAGCGTGTTGCGTGTGCCCCTGTAGTCTTCCTGAAGGTAACACTGAAGAATCTGCACGCTCTGCTGTTCATCCAAACCCTTACATGAGAAAAACACATTTGTCCATTTCTGAAGTCTCAATCCTTAGTGTTATTATGAATTAATCAAATAATGAGAAAGCAATGCCTTTTAAAACGTAGTAAGGCGTCATCCTAGAAAGCATTTTGGGGTTTTATAAACATAAAAACATGGACATTATAACCAAAGAATTTTTGCATTTTACGTTATGATATAAATAGACAGCTCACTAGCATTTAAAACAAACCCAATGTTCCCAGACACTTATTAGGGGTGGGCATTTAAAAAAAATATTGTATTTGAACTTGAATATTAATTTATTTAAATGAAGTTTAATAAGATGTTTTTTTTTAATTCATCAAGTTTATCACCTTCTGAATAAGCTTATGATTAGGCAAAATACACAACAAGTTTACGTTATATATTTATCTACTGTTTTAGCTTTCCTGTAGCTCAATCAGTAGAGCATCGGTGTTTGCAACGCCAAGGTCATGGGTTTGATTCCCAGGTCAATGTGTTTCTTGAATGCAATGTAAGTCGCTTTGGATAAAAGCATCTGATAAATGCATAAAATGTACATTTTGGGGTTTTCTTTTAGCAGAAAACAAACATGTGTAAACAAAAATGTAGAGAACAAAAGCAATTAAGCTAAAGCAAGAGCACATGGGAAAAAACACTGAGAACGTGTATAAACGCGTGTAAATCCACATCCCTCGAATGAGAAAACGAGCTCTGTCGTCAAACGTTGTTTCCTGTTCTCAAACCTGCCTGCCTCGATGAACCTTAAAGGAAGCATATGTCTCGAGATCATTTTGCTATCAGATAAGTTATCGTCTCGGCTTTCTCGAGGGGTACAGCGGTGCTTATCTGCAGTTTCATTAACTCGTTTCACCAAAAGTAATTCCATTTTGTAAGATCATTTTCATCCAAGTAATTCCAACCTTTGTAAGGAAACATGATCAAACAATCAACCCATTAACACACTCCACACATTATTTACATTTATGCATTTGGCAGATGCTTTTATCCAAAGTGACTTGCATTGCATTTAAGAAACACATTGAGCCAGTTCTTGCTTTCCCTGGGATCGAACCCATGACCTTGGCGTTGCAAAAACCAATACTCTACTGGAAGAGCCAATGCTAGGTACCAATGCTGTATTTAATTTAATTATGTAAAAGTTTATATGTAAAAACTGTGGGTTTTAATTTGCGTGCTTGAGATTTATCATGGATTCAGTGCATTTTACGGCCAAATTCGAACAGTATTATTTTCCGAATAATAATTACATTCTCGAATATTGGCCAATCCAAGCACATCCCTAACACTTACCAGGAGTTTGCTGATCCTGAGTCCAAAGTCTCTGAGAGCTTGTGCCGTGTCTTTATCCGCTTTCAGCTTGTCTGCGGCTGACGTGCTGCACATAACATTTCATGACAAAAGCATGAGGCATGGATGCATGTAACAATCTCCATTAAAACTAATGAATCCTGAAAGAGCTGTTTATATGAACCCTAAACTTTACAATCCGATTCAGAAAGTGAGAACAGAACCATAAAGTTACCAGAGAGACCCAAGACTATAACTGTCATTTTTGTCTTAACGCCATATATAAATCCTAATATAACCTTATATGTCTAACAATAACAAGCGTGCAAGTCTTACTCTTTTCCAGTTGATCGGATCATTTCAGGTCTACACCATTAAATACAATCGAAATTTCATTCAGATTGATATCAATCAGATCGATTTACACTAGATTTTCAGTCCAATTGATTGTTGATTATATATTATTGCATGTAAATGCAGCAATGGATGTCTTCAACAGGTAAGAACATAAAGCACTTATCATCAGATAATTTCTTCCTAGCTTGATGAATCCAATCTCATCTTTGTGTTAAGGTCATTTATTTCTAGGATTGCGTGTTACCTGGGTGGTTTGTAGAAGGACAGACCCAATAAAAGTCTCTCCCAGTTGCGATCCAACTCCGCTTCGATTTGGGCCTGTCAGAAAAATCCAATAAAATCACATTTCACAAATAACAACTTCATTGATCAGTACCTGATAGGAATAAATATTAACCATCAATGAACATACACAGCATTTGAAAGAAATGTGTGTACTTACAATGTAATTAAATTACAGAAATGATTGGTTTGTGTACTAACCGGTTCCCGGAGCGCAGATCTTCCCAACAAGATGGTCCATAACTCTCGGCTGCTCCTAAATAAAAGTGTTTAAATGCGTCATTACTAATTAACTGGACAGAGAACTTAGAGAAAGTTTTTTTTTTTTGCATATTCTTTGCAACATGACAGAGATTCTTCCAGACCTGATTATAGAAAGCTTTACCATTGTGTCATTATGAGATTTATAAGTCATACGGTATAAACACACATATAACCATATATATATATATATATATATATGTGTGTGTGTATGTATGTATTAAACATGTTAACAATCGAAACAGAGCTAAAAAAATGCACTGTCGTTTTAACGTTTTATCCAATGTAAACAAACACATCCTCCATTTATATATATATAAAAAAAAACACAGATGAATAGATGACGCTGAAACAGATTTATAAAGCCGTGCACAACATACACGACGAAACTCATCCATCACTTTAAACTACAGTGATTTGTTACCACCGAATCAACCACAATTGAGAAAGTTTGACGATGAAATAAGACGAATATCTTTATTTCCGTTAATGTTTATGAAGGTCCAAAAAGCCGTTAAAAACTGTCATTTGAACTTGAGTGGCGCGAGTTTGCATCAGCGCACGCGACCGACTCGTGCGGCCGTTAAATTCGAAATAACAGGCATATCGAAGCCACGTTTCCCACACATATCACGGCTATACGCTAGGTATAAAACACCAGCACATCCTCCATCAACAAACTTCGCTCTAGCGCTTTAGGAACAACCATAATAAGTTTCTCTTTCTTCCATTTTACCTGACACACATCGCCGAGTCCGCCATCTTCACCCAAATCACGTGACCAACCCAAACGCGCACTCCTCTGTCACGTGACTTAATTAAATCCTAATATACGTATCAATTCATAAAATACGTACGTACGATAATTTAGATTAGCGACATTAAAAACTGTATTCATTCTTAAAAATATAAAAATAAACAACTAAGAGTTATTTAGGTTGACATTAGTCACGTGGTTGCTATGACACCACGTGACCGGGTTGATGGCCGCGCCCACCGTCGGTGAGCAGCTGATCGAGGAAAGCACGAGTCACAGCCAGACATAAGGAATATAATCTTTTGTTCGCGTTCAACCAGGGTAAGATGAAGCGTCGTTTGGTCTAATAGGATGTTTCTGCGTTTGTTTACCATGCTGGGTGTTTAATGAACAGCTGGTCTTGCAGTGAATGAGCTGTCAATCAAAATCCATATTGAATAATAACAGCATTGCGATTGGTTTGTCATTCTGATTTAATCTTAAGGCTGATAGTTCCTTCAAATGTCAATAACATATTCAATTGCATAATAAACTAATGTGCTGCTGGTTTATGATTCAAGTGCATGTAATGCTTTTAATGAGCACCCAGAAAAATATTAAATTGTATTTTCCAATATATTATTTTCTTATATGTTATTTTACAGATTTCTATGAGTTATTTTTTAGTATAGTACCTTATTTTTTTGGATGCTTATAAAACATTTGTACACATTTATTTGATCGTTTTTGAGACATTATTTATGGGTGCATATGAAACAAAAATATTTTAAACACTAATATTTTGAATTAAAGTACAGTGAATGATGCACTATTATTCATACATATATATGTATATATATTATTAATCACTGTAATGCCAGAGCACCAAGCCATTAAACGGGATCGATTTACTTTTGGTGACAAAGTGACACTGTCTTTTCATAATTTACTATGTTTAGAAATCTCTGCTGTTCTACCGTGTCAAAGTTCACAGTGTGTAGAGTTCAATCGGAGTTGAGAAATTTGCCATCCTCCTTTAGTTTCATAGTGAGGGAATTTAAGCTCTCGGCAGGACGAATGCATCTGAATCTAGTGTGGATTCCTATTCAACATTTCTGGGGGAGGATTGAATATTTCTATTGTGCCCCAAAAGTCTGTCTAGGTAGGCGTCATCACATTGAGTAAAATAATTTATTTATTTATGATATTGAGAAATTATGGAAGTACTGGAAGTATCAGAACTCCAAATAACTTAAAAAATATGTGTAGAAATCATGATAAAGTTTAATTAGGTTTATTAATTGGGTACAGTGTCCAACAAAAAAAAAGTAACTTTTTTGTTTATTTTAGTTAGTTTGAGAAAAGTGCTAAGAGAGAAAAATATTTTAGCATTACATTTTTATTTTGTAAATGTCAGAACTAATATGTTGTTGTGCTAAGAGAGATAAAAAATTATTAAAATTATACAATTTTATTATTGTTATTAATTAAAGATACAGTGGAGTTTGGTTATGTTGAAAGCCTTGGGGGTTGCAAAAAAGCATTGAGATAACAGTTTATCGAGATAACCTACACCCAATATGGCAATTTGTTTGATGAAGCGATCGGCATGCTATAAAAATATACACACACTGTATGTTTGCTAACAACAAAAGGCAAATGTGCACCAACTAACAGCAGAGATTTACCAGTATACAATAACCACACCTTCGATTCTTGATACAAACCTTTAATTATATTCTCCAACATTGCAAACACAATTTCGCTCACAGCGTAAACAGTGACAACATATTCGTGAGGTCATCACGCTGTACTAGATTGCATACTTGTGTTCTGCCTGTCTAATGTGCTTTCTCAACAAATTCGGCTTCGTCCCGTCTTTTAATAACCGTGTTCTTCAATCCGCAGCGGCGATGAGCAGAGCGCGCGTCAGAACAGAAACGGGGATGTGCGTTCACTGACAGAGCGACGTGCAACGCGAACTCAGCGCATGCGCAGTGAACTAGGTACGATCTTAGTCACGAGATAACCATGTGAAGTGTCGAATTTGTCTTTTGTGCTCGAGGTATTAGTGTTCGGCAACATTAAGGAATCGACATTACCGAAAAGAAAATACTAAGACAAATAGGGAGTTTGGCCGTTCCACTTCAAAAACGCCTACATAATAGGATTGGCGAGTTAACCGTGAGTCGAGATAAGTGAACTCCACTGTATTTCTATTTCCTAAGCTTTATGGTTTGTGTCTAATGATGTGTTTTTTGTTCAGATTTGTCGTGTGCAGGAGGCAGAGAAGTGGACGATGTTTCTGACGGACTAGTATATTTGAAGCCTCTCGTTCTCGGAAAGCGTCGTCCTGCGCGCAGCAATCATGGAGCTGGATCCCGTGTTGGTGGAGTCGGCTGTGGTGTTTGCGATGGTGATTTCCGTTCACATGGCCGTGTGGAATCAGCTGTCCTGGTGTTGCATCGCTCTGGCCGTCCAGGCTTTCTACGTGCAGCACAAATGGGATCGCCTCCTTCGAACCGGCGCCGCCGTGTTCCAGTTCCGCCCGTCGGCCAACAGCGGCGTGTTACCGGCCAGCATGGTGCTGCCTCTGCTGGGTCTCGCCCTGAGGGGGCGCTGCGTCATAGTGGGCAACGTCTACATGGAGCGCTTCGCCATGGTCATAACCGTGATCGGCATGATGTTGGCACTGTTCCTGTCGCTCATCGTGCTGGGAATCACACGCCCGGTGCCCACAAACACCTGCGTTATAGCCGGTATCGCCAGCAGTGCCATTCTGTACACCGTGAAGCAAACGCTGACCGTGTCCGAGGTGATCGAAGTCTTGGAGGTGTTGCTGATTTTCGTGTACCTGAGCTTGATCCTGTTGTACCTGCTCCCGCGCAGCTTCACTCCCGGGGAAGCCCTCCTCATCCTCGGCGGGATTAGTTTCATCATCAACCAGCTCATTAAGCGCTCTCTGGCCTCGTCTGGGAACGCAAACTCCGACCCGCTTCCGTATTTCCTCCCGGTTGCCGTGTTGGGTTTGGTGCTGCTGGGAATCTTCTTCGCCGTGCTCTTCGTGTTCATGGAATCGGAAACCTGGTCAGCGTCGCTCTTCTTCCACACCATGACTGCGGTTTTAGGCTTGGGGTTGTTGGTTCCCTGGCTCTCCCTGCTCACGCAGCATCACCCCATCACCTGGCTGGTGCACTTCATCACCGAGAGCAGCACCCGCCTCTGGCTCATCGGATTCTGGGCGGCACTGTTGCTTCTAGCCATTGCCGTCGTGATGCATCAAAACAGCCGTCGCTCGGCCGGCAGTAAGAAGCACCAGGCGTCGACGAGCGTGCGGAAGTACTTCCACCTCCTCACCGTGTTAACCTTCGCACCCGGACTCGCCCTAGACCGTCCTCTGCTTCATTTATCCGCGGTCGCTTGCCTCTCAGTGCTTTTGTTCCTCGAATTCGTCCGCTACTTCCACATTCGACCCCTCGGGCCTCTGCTGAGACGCCTTCTCACTTTATTCCTGGACGAAAGAGACTCCGGCCCGCTCATTCTCACTCACATCTACCTTCTCCTGGGCGTCGCCCTTCCCATCTGGCTCTCCCCCGGGACCTGCACCCCTAAAGGTGGGCTGGGGGGCTCCGGCGGGCTGGTGCCCTACGCCGGAGTGCTGGCCGTGGGAGTCGGCGACACCGTGGCGTCCGTCTTTGGCAGCACCGTCGGCGAGATCCGCTGGCCTGGCACCAAGAAGACCTTCGAGGGCACGGCGACCTCGGTGTTCGCCCAGATCATCGCCGTGGTGGTTTTCCTCATCGCCGACAGCAGTATAAACCTGAACGCCAGCTACTCGTGGGTGGTGGGCTCCATCACCATGGTGGCCATGCTGGAGGCGTACACATCGCAGATAGACAACCTGCTGCTGCCGTTGTACCTCTACATCCTCCTGCTGCTTTGAGATCAAACCCCAACTCACATTACGCCAAGTGTCACATTACACCGATATTAAAGGGATAGTTCACTTAAAAATGACATTTCTGGCATCATTTACTCACCCACATGTTGTTCCAAACCTGCATGAGTTTCTTTGTTATGCTGAACACAAAAGAAGATGGTTTGAGGATTGTGGGTAATCAAAAAGTTCACACTATTTTTTTCCTACTATGGAAATCAATGTGTATCTTGATCAGCAATCTTCAAAATATCTTCTCTGGTGTTCAGCAGAAGAAAGAAACTCATACAGGTTTAGAACAACTTGTGAGTCAGTAAATGATGCCAGAAATGTCATTTTTGGGTGAACCGTCCCTTTAACAACATTAAATCTTTATGGTACGTTACAATTATTGTCTGACGTGGAATTATTCCCGGTTTTGAAAGCAAAATGCAAAAATCAAACATCGTTAGCGTGTTTCTGAATAAACTGCACTGAAATTAATTCAAGAATAAACCTTTTCTCATAGCGTAGTAGTAATAAAAAACTAAAAAAACTTGATTAAACAAAGTGGCACAAAAATAAATGTTTGAAGGGAAAATGTGTATTTTTGTTACACTAGTGGCACCAACTAGAATTATGCTTTTAATATTTAAATAATTTTTTTAAATATCTCACATTTTAATTTTAGTTAAAGGTTTAGTCATTTTGTTGTCTGTATACTTAAAAAAAAGAATTTATTTCAGTTTTAGTTTGTTATTGTTGTGCATCAAGATAAACTAAATGAAGATGAGGAATCTGTTTTCGGCAACTCTCTGAAATATATATATTTTTATACTTTGTTCATTTCATTTCACATTTATTTTATTGTTATTAACAAAACTAGAAACTATATTAAGCATGGTTTAAAAACAAATTTTGGTGCCACTAGTGGTGCTGAAATGACTAATAATTGTGTATTTTTTGTATTTATTTTTATTTCAAATGTGATTATTCTGTTGTTTTGTATGTTTGGTTTTTGTTTGCTCATGGGAAGCTCTGACGTCTTGAGTTGCTGTTAATATTTCATTCGCTCAAATCCTGCGTCTGTCACTCCAGTATAAATGACAGGGATTGAGTTGCACATTATTAAAGAAAGAAAAGGAAAATGTAACGCCCTTTAACGATGTCTGCACTTGCTGATAAACACGCATATTCACATCTTGGATGCAAACACTGAACAAACGGCACAATTTCTACATTTGAGTTATTTTGTTTAGGTGAATCTCATAAAAAATGTATTTTTCTATTGCCTAGAAAGCTGCTTTCCAGTAACACATATTGGTAAAAGTGCTATACAACCTTACTTTAATTTAAATGGAAATCTAAAAGAAAAGATATATTTGCATGAAATATGCCTGTTTTTAGAACCATATGATTTTTGTGACATTACTTGACAATAATGCGCATTAAATTCTCATTACTGTTTGTGTATTTCGTTGCATAACAAATACTGCCATGTTGTAAACATACTTGACCACTTCAATTTTATTTATTTAATATATTATATTTAATAATAAAACATAATTTAAATATATTATATTTAATAATATATTTAAATACTTTTTAGTAATTAGAATTACTTTTTGTTTACATGATGCAATTGTGTACATGTGCTTATGTCAAAATGCAAATATAAATGTATATGAGGAATTATTTATATAAGTGCTGTCAAAACAATTAACCACATCTAATGTAAAGGTTTGTATTTAAATATATATATATATGTATATGTATATATTATTTATATATATATATATATATATATATATATATAAATAATGTATATGGTTCTTAAAATAGGCTTTGTTTCATTTTAGCTAAATATAATTTTCTTTGTTTGGATTTAATTTGTGTGTGTGTGTGTGTGTGTGTGTGTGGTGAAATATGGCATGTTCTTGACGTTTCTTCAGATTCAACTGTTTATCAAAATGTAATTTATCCTGTATTTCAGTCCTTTATTGCAGCATATATGCATCACTTGAGCCAATGAAGAACATCTTAGTTTTTCTATTACCGTATAACCCTGGAATAATTATTTTGATGCTATGAATAGAAAACCTGCCTTTATGTCCAATGCAGTACGAAGGACTGGTAGCACAGCTTGTCGCCTTAAAGAAGTGTTTTGTATTCTCAGTAGTTCAGTGCTATCAGTGTCTGTCTGCATGATATTAATGTACAGATCGCTCGCCTGTAAACGCATGTGTGCAACTCAGCTGTTGTGTCTTCCCTCTGATAAAGATTGCATAATTCAAGCATTTTGTAAATTATGTATGTTTAAACTTTAATTTATTCATGATATTTGACTGAGGCCTTTTACGTTGTGATTGGCGTTTTGTGTCGAGTGTATTACCTGGACGGTTGTCATGGGAACTGTGGTTGAAGCATCAGTCACCTGTTCGGTTTGCAGTGCATTCTGGGACATTTAAAACCGGCACTCGGCATCTGTGGACATTTGCATGACACTCAAGTGTACACTTGTTTTTAAACTACCTGGCAATTGTAATAAAATGCGTTACTTCATGGTCCATATTTTGACATCGGGATTTGACTTTTATTTTGTAAATGATCGTTTTAATGGTTTTGTGTATATTTACAGATGAGAAATTGTTCAATTAATTACTTTGCGTCAGAAGACTGGTTAAGTATATTTTACAACAAAAGTGACCCAGCATGAAACTTTCAAAACTATGCTTTTGTTGTAATATTTAAGTATCTTTTATATATATATATATTCATTGATGTTTGTTTTTAAATCATTTCCTGGAAGAAAATCCTTTTCACCAGTGGCTTTAAACATGATTTTTCAGACTTTCCTGTCAAGAAAACTGCAGTTTGGTCATTTTATTTTCTTTGTCTGGAAATTTGTGATGGCAAACATGATCAAACATACATGCCTTTTCCATGTTGTATTGATTTGTATGAGTACACAGAGAATGCAACGCTTAAGGAAATAAACTGTATTTCTAATAAAGTTAAATGTTTCTTGTTTACTGAAATATCAAGTCAGATTACAAATAACAGAGACTCTTTGTTTAACGAAAACTAGCCTTTTATTAACACTGCTGAGGCTGTAGATAAAACATTTTTAAAATGATTCACATTTTATGGTAAATACATTTACAAATTGTACAAAATTGTCATATTTAAAGTGGTTATTGTTCTATTATCTGGGTCTCGCGTCGTCAGGCCGGTTTTGTCTGGTTTAGGTGTAGAGGGAAGGGAAAGGCAGCTCTTCGGTCGGCTGAAGCCTGAGAGAGAAACACAGATTCACTTTCCAGAAAACCCTGAGAACTAGAACTCATGTCACGTTACCCAGCATGCACTGCTCTTACCAGTTCTCCGGACTCCAGACGGTGTTGTGAGACTCCATGATGTGGAAAGTGTAAACGTGGCGTGAGGCGTCAGATGTGTTTGCAGCGCTGCGGTGGACCACTTCCCCGTGAATCAGCACGGCTCCACCTACAGCACCAAAACATTTTTTTATATATATACACACACACGATTTTTTAATTAATACCTCTATTCCGCAAGGATGCATTACATTGATCAAAAGTGACAGTAAAGACATTTATAAGGTTACAAAAGATTCTATTTCAAATAAATGCTGTTCTTTTAAACTTTCTATTCATTAGGGAATCCTGACAAAAATGTATCTCGGTTTCTACAACTGTTTACAACATTGATCATAATCATAAATGTTTGTTGAGCATCAAATCATCATATTAGAATGATTTGTGAAGGATCATGTGACTGAAGACTGGACTAATGATGCTGAAATACAACTTTAATCACAGAAATAAATTACACTTTACTATATATTCACACAGAAAACAGCTGTTTTACACTGATATAATATTACACTGTTTTACTGTATTTATCATCTAATAAATTCAGCTTTAATCACAGGAATAAATGACACTTTACTATATATTCACATAGAAAACAGCTGTTTTACATTGATATAATATTACACTGTTTTACTGTATTTATCATCTAATAAATTCTGCTTTAATCACAGGAATAAATGACACTTTACTATATATTCACATAGAAAACAGCTGTTTTACACTGATATAATATTACACTGTTTTACTGTATTTATCATCTAATAAATTCAGCTTTATTCACAGGAATAAATGACACTTTACTATATATTCACACAGAAAACAGCTGTTTTACATTGATATAATATTATACTGTTTTACTGTATTTATCATCTAATAAATTCAGCTTTAATCACAGGAATAAATGACACTTTACTATATATTCACATAGAAAACAGCTGTTTCACACTGATATAATATTACACTGTTTTACTGTATTTATCATCTAATAAATTCAGCTTTAATCACAGGAATAAATGACACTTTACTATATATTCACATAGATAACAGCTGTTTTACACTGATATAATATTACACTGTTTTACTGTATTTATCATCTAATAAATTCAGCTTTAATCGCAGGAATAAATGACACTTTACTATATATTCACATAGAAAACAGCTGTTTTACATTGATATAATATTACACTGTTTTACTGTATTTATCATCTAATAAATTCAGCTTTAATCGCAGGAATAAATGACACTTTACTATATATTCACACAGAAAACAGCTGTTTTACATTGATATAATATTACACTGTTTTACTGTATTTATCATCTAATAAATTCAGCTTTAATCACAGGAATAAATGACACTTTACTATATATTCACAAAGAAAACAGCTGTTTTACACTGATATAATATTACATTGTTTTACTGTATTTATCATCTAATAAATTCAGCTTTAATCACTGGAATAAATGACACTTTACTATATATTCACATAGAAAACAGCTGTTTTACATTGATATAATATTACACTGTTTTACTGTATTTATCATCTAATAAATTCAGCTTTAATCACAGGAATAAATGACACTTTACTATATATTCACATAGAAAACAGCTGTTTTACACTGATATAATATTACATTGTTTTACTGTATTTATCATCTAATAAATTCAGCTTTAATCACTGGAATAAATGACACTTTACTATATATTCACATAGAAAACAGCTGTTTTACATTGATATAATATTACACTGTTTTACTGTATTTATCATCTAATAAATTCAGCTTTAATCACAGGAATAAATGACACTTTACTATATATTCACATAGATAACAGCTGTTTTACACTGATATAATATTACACTGTTTTACTGTATTTATCATCTAATAAATTCAGCTTTAATCACAGGAATAAATGACACTTTACTATATATTCACATAGATAACAGCTGTTTTACACTGATATAATATTACACTGTTTTACTGTATTTATCATCTAATAAATTCAGCTTTAATCACTGGAATAAATGACACTTTACTATATATTCACATAGATAACAGCTGTTTTACACTGATATAATATTACACTGTTTTACTGTATTTATCATCTGATAAATGCAGCTTTAATCACAGGAATAAATGACACTTTACTATATATTCACATAGAAAACAGCTGTTTTACACTGATATAATATTACACTGTTTTACTGTATTTATCATCTAATAAATTCAGCTTTAATCACTGGAATAAATGACACTTTACTATATATTCACATAGAAAACAGCTGTTTTACACTGATATAATATTACACTGTTTTACTGTATTTATCATCTGATAAATGCAGCTTTAATCACAGGAATAAATGACACTTTACTATATATTCACATAGAAAACAGCTGTTTTACACTGATATAATATTACACTGTTTTACTGTATTTATCATCTAATAAATTCAGCTTTAATCACAGGAATAAATGACACTTTACTATATATTCACATAGAAAACAGCTGTTTTACACTGATATAATATTACACCGTTTTACTGTATTTATCATCTAATAAATTCAGCTTTAATCACTGGAATAAATGACACTTTACTATATATTCACATAGAAAACAGCTGTTTTACACTGATATAATATTACACTGTTTTACTGTATTTATCATCTAATAAATTCAGCTTTAATCACTGGAATAAATGACACTTTACTATATATTCACATAGAAAACAGCTGTTTTACACTGATATAATATTACACTGTTTTACTGTATTTATCATCTGATAAATGCAGCTTTAATCACAGGAATAAATGACACTTTACTATATATTCACATAGAAAACAGCTGTTTTACACTGATATAATATTACACTGTTTTACTGTATTTATCATCTAATAAATTCAGCTTTAATCACAGGAATAAATGACACTTTACTATATATACACATAGAAAACAGCTGTTTTACACTGATATAATATTACACCGTTTTACTGTATTTATCATCTAATAAATTCAGCTTTAATCACTGGAATAAATGACACTTTACTATATATTCACATAGAAAACAGCTGTTTTACACTGATATAATATTACACTGTTTTACTGTATTTATCATCTAATAAATTCAGCTTTAATCACTGGAATAAATGACACTTTACTATATATTCACATAGAAAACAGCTGTTTTACACTGATATAATATTACACTGTTTTACTGTATTTATCATCTAATAAATTCAGCTTTAATCACAGGAATAAATGACACTTTACTATATATTCACATAGAAAACAGCTGTTTTACACTGATATAATATTACACCGTTTTACTGTATTTATCATCTAATAAATTCAGCTTTAATCACTGGAATAAATGACACTTTACTATATATTCACATAGAAAACAGCTGTTTTACACTGATATAATATTACACTGTTTTACTGTATTTATCATCTAATAAATTCAGCTTTAATCACTGGAATAAATGACACTTTACTATATATTCACATAGAAAACAGCTGTTTTACACTGATATAATATTACACTGTTTTACTGTATTTATCATCTGATAAATGCAGCTTTAATCACAGGAATAAATGACACTTTACTATATATTCACATAGAAAACAGCTGTTTTACACTGATATAATATTACACTGTTTTACTGTATTTATCATCTAATAAATTCAGCTTTAATCACAGGAATAAATGACACTACTATATATACACATAGAAAACAGCTGTTTTACACTGATATAATATTACACCGTTTTACTGTATTTATCATCTAATAAATTCAGCTTTAATCACTGGAATAAATGACACTTTACTATATATTCACATAGAAAACAGCTGTTTTACACTGATATAATATTACACTGTTTTACTGTATTTATCATCTAATAAATTCAGCTTTAATCACTGGAATAAATGACACTTTACTATATATTCACATAGAAAACAGCTGTTTTACACTGATATAATATTACACTGTTTTACTGTATTTATCATCTGATAAATGCAGCTTTAATCACAGGAATAAATGACACTTTACTATATATTCACATAGAAAACAGCTGTTTTACACTGATATAATATTACACTGTTTTACTGTATTTATCATCTAATAAATTCAGCTTTAATCACTGGAATAAATGACACTTTACTATATATTCACATAGAAAACAGCTGTTTTACACTGATATAATATTACACTGTTTTACTGTATTTATCATCTAATAAATTCAGCTTTAATCACAGGAATAAATGACACTTTACTATATATTCACATAGATAACAGTTATTTTAAATTATAACAATATTTCACAATATTGCTATTTTTACTGTATTTTTAGCTGAATAAATGCAGCCTTGATGAGCAGATGAGACTTAAAATGTCTTAAAAACTATTTTAAAATGTTTAAAACACCAACATTAACTTTTTATTGTATGGTGTTGTCATTTATTTCCTATGGAATTATCTCACCTTTTTTAACAGGAGCGGGAACGAAGAGGTTATCGTCATAATTCTTCTCTCGGCCAATGAAATCCGTCCGAGGAAACGAGCCTTGAGGCGTCCGCACCATTCGCCTGGTAATCCCATCTTTCACACGCAGGAAAAGAGCCGCACAAACTCATTTTGGAAAACACAAATTCATGCAGAACAATGGCATGCGTGTCCGAATGACGTCAAACGGCATGGATCTGCTTAATGAGTTTGAAGTTACCGTTGTGTGATCCCGGTATAAACCACAGACAGCCGTTCTGGAGTGTAGCGTCTTCCAGAGCGATCCATACGCCCATCACCCTCCTGAGAGGCTGCGTGTAAAGGAAGGTGGCGTCCTGGTGAGGTGTCACTGAAGTCAACGGTCAAAGGTCAAAAAGGTGTTTTTGTATTGCTTTCTCATTGGTTAAAGATGTAGACGGGTCTTACCTTCTCCACCAATCCCTGGTTGCTGTTTACAGAGCAGACAGAAGTATTATTAAATCAAATATTACCTTACAATGTATGTAAGCATCATTTATATACCAACATATATTAACTTTACCTTGAAGATATACATACTCTGCAGAATAACTGGATCTATCAGGCCGAGTTTCTTCCCCAGGTTCTGCAGAAAACAAGCAAACACACACATCAACTGGCAGAATGTTATATTCGGCATGATCAGGATTTTTGGTTAAACAATGGATTGCTAGTCTAAGCTTGAAAGGTATGATTTATATACTTTTATAGTACTTATTAGTTAAAAAAATTTTTTTTTGTTTACCTTTATTTATTTATTTAGTGCTTTTGTCACTTTTAGTAGTTTTTAAATATATATTTCGATATAGCTTTAATTAATTTTTATTTCATTTGTAGATTTAGTCATTTTATTCAACATATTTTATTTCAGTTAGTTGCCAAGGTAACATATACCAATCTTGTTTAAAAGTCTTTCAAATCTAATATATGTATATTGAAGATTGCTGTTGAATCAATTAATCGTGAATAATTGCATCTAGCATAAAATTTTGTGTTTATGTTATGTGTGTGTGTGTGTGTGTGTGTACACACATAAACATACAGTGCACAGCGAAAACAAGTATATGTATATAGTACATATAGTATATGTCATTAATATCCGTAAAATAAATAAATGAGACAATTTGGTTTAACTGGATTGCAGAAATGAGTTCACACTAGATTTACTTCAACAAAAGTATAATATTCTAGTACTTTGTATGTCCTCCATAATTGGATGATGAGCTCCTTAAATACCCTGATCTTTAATGGGCAGCGCTGCTAAACTCGTGTCTAATCCCCAACAGGCACTAACAGGTGTTCGATTGGATGAAATATACGTCCAAAGACAGCTTTTCACCATGGGAGGATGCATATGATCGCTGTCATGTTCATAACAACACAGGGAATGAGGAGAGGGTTTGTGTATTTTATCACACAGTGAAGTATAAGCTAATGACAGCATTAATGAAGCACGACTCCCGCACACCTTCAGCACTCATGCATCCCTGTATAAGAGCTTTACTAGCACTCAACTTCACTGCAGGAACCAGAAATCCATCACTGCAACACAACAACATTTTGGATGCTGTTATATGATTGACTTGGTCTCATGAGACCAGAATATGGACTCCCAGACGTCTATATGCTGTAAAAATGGGCACTGGAAAAGGCTAACTGACTTTATTGTGTTTTGGTGCTTCCAGTGTTTTTGAGCCGGCTATATAACGCTTTTAATTGTCAAGAAATGACTGTATTTTCCCTCATATAACCTGCGGGTTATACCAGATTTTACAAACCCCACGGGGGGGTGCGGGCAATATGAGGGTGCGGGCTATATCACACATTTTTTACACGTAATAATATTTTAATATATTTGTTACGTCCCTAAGGACATAAGTTTTTTTGTGTGGTATTTTCTTTGTTTGTCTTTCTTGTGAGGGTTGTTGTCTCTGGCGCTTGTACTGTCACTCTGACAGCTGGTGCTGATAGGCTGTCTGACCTGTCAATCATGCAAGAAGACGTGATTGGCTGTGCTGCATGAGGGCGGGCTCTTCTCATCTCATCCGATGATCAACACCTGTAGAATCGCTTCTTAAGGGACGAGCTGCTGCACAGCGGGAGACACTGCTCTTTCTTTTTCTTCTGATTCTGACTTGTGTTTGTTTTCTTAATGTTTGAATTTCGCGCACAAGCGCTGTGTACCGAGCTGAACAGTTATGATAATTGACGTCATGCGAGCAACATTCGAAATGTGAACTTACAGAAAAAAGTTAATCAATCTATGGGTGCATGTTATATAAAGGTGCGGGTTATACCAACGGTTTTTTACACAAAACCCCAAAACCCGCTGGCTATATGAGGGAGCGGATTATATGCGGGAAAATACGGTACTTTTATTTGAAATGTTTTGGTTCAACATACTTGCCTGTTCATCAAAAACTGCCTTAAAATTACATCTGAATTTTTTTTTTTTTTTTTTTTAAATTAACTTTGGAGGGTGTACTCATTCTTGCAACACATCATTTTATCCTTTTGATAAGAAAATCGAATTTTCCTGAATTATTTCAACATGCTGCTCTGGTAATTGCTCAAGCCGATTTCCTGGAACATTTTTTATATACATACTTTTATGTTAGATGCGATTAATCGATTTGACAGAACTAAATTTTTTTTTTGTTGCTTTATTTCAATGACTGAAAATGACTGTTATAGTTTTAGTTAACATTAGAAACACTGGCTGGTTTTAAAGAGGTTTTGGGCCCTAAAGTGTGAAACAAGTGAGTTTTCAAAATGAGCGATTACATAAATACCATAATTTAAATTCCTTTGAGAGTCATTACTTGAGAGTTGAGAGTTTAGTCATTACTTGAACTTTTGGTGAGTGGGTGACTGCTTTAAACAGCGGCTCATACGCGTGGAGAGCTGCAGGAAACACAAAACACAAACACACAAGAGTTTAATCAGATAGCAGATGAATATCTTATATATAGAGCGTCATTTTATTAAACACTCACCATGTCCGATTTTATTCAAGGAATGTTCTCTTGGCACAATGAACTCTCCTGAAAAAAGCACACACAACAGTTTCATTATGGGATGGATTTACCAAGAGTTTTTATGCGCATCTCAGCACAACAAACCTTTATCATCAAACACGCCTTTTTCAAAGAAGAAACGGATCTTATCTCCACTGGTGATGAAATATTCTGCATTTCCCTGGACAAACACAAAATATGCAAATGTGCATGGATTTACGCAGGACTTTTATCCAGAAGGGTTGTTAGTTTATTCAAGCCTGACAGGATTTTTATATTTACCTAAAGTCAGTAATCTTACCTGCATCTTTACCCAGAAATATTTGGTTGCATGTGGAAAGCAATTGCATAGAAGAACGTTGATCATGACTCTACTGTAAATGTTGATGCATTCTGGGTATTCATTCTGCGTCTCGTTTACCTGTGTTTTCAGCTGCTCGTGGTGGTCAGTGGTGAACTGTGTCCTGCAGTGTTCAGGAACGTCCATCCGGTCAATAATCTCAGTCATTCGTTCGCGTAAAGCATCGCATTCCTCTGGTGACAGAAGCCCGTCCAGCACCAGATAGCCCTCGTCCCGATACTACAGGATAAAAACAGTACACAATTCAGTCTACATGTGCCAATTATATCGCTGCTTTGAACAGATCAGTTGAGTGAATGATACAACGACTCACTCATTTAGTGTTTTGTCTCCACCTACTGGTGAATTCATACATTACACAATTAGGACATCAATATCATTCCTGATATCACAAAAATGTACCTTTTTGCACATGTATCTTACCATGGTAATAATAGTACACAATATTTTTTAAAGGTCTTGATCTTGTCTCGGTCTCAGACTAAGTGGACTCGATCATGATCAAGTCGAGATCATGACTGAGGATGTGAATAAATGATGAGAGCATTGTCTGATTTATCCATCAACATCATTACTGTGATTTGATGTGAAACTTACAGCCTAAAATCCAATCAATAACTTATTTCTAATGTGATTTCTTTTGTTACCGTTAAAAATCAATGAAGGATTGTCGCAAAGTCAAAAGACCAAATTCATACAATTTGAATTTTCTCAAACAACTACTTGTATGAGATCTTGTTTTTATATTATAACACAGGATATAATGAAGCAATATCAAGAGTCAGGTTTTCACTAATAGGATTGCAAATGTTTAAGTGACTTGTGAAGGCCAAGGTTGGTAACCCGTACTTGGAATTTGTCCTCGGCATTTCACCCATCCGAGTTATTGCACACACATTAGGAGAAATGATTAGTGAACACACACACACACACACTGCAGACCGTGACACACACACTCGGCGCAGTGGGCATTTCCTGCTGGTACTGAGAATCCAACCAATGAACTTTGGTTTACCAGTCAGACTCTAAGCATTTGGACATGACTTCCCCGATAAATGTGATATTGCACAATTTCAGACAAGTATTTGCTATACGTGTTTCGTTATCAAATGAATCGCTTCGTTGAACAGATCGGTTGAGTGAATGATTCAACGACTCACTCATTTAGTGTGTTTTGTCTCCACCTACTGGTGGATTCAGATTTACATTTAAAAGTAGTTTTTTTCATCATATTCCTATATTAAAAATGTTATTTTAAAGCATTAATCTCAACATTATTTATGCAGGTGTAATTGCACCAATTGTTCCAAAACTTCTGCGCCTCAGAAACACAAAGATGAACTTAATTGTTACTGATCTGATTAATAACAGCTCTATAAGACTCCTAAACAGCGGATAGGAGTCTACAATCACAACATACATGAACAATTGTTTACATTCTGCACTACCACACTTTACACTATCAAAACTGCACTACCTCACTTTACATTATCAGGACTGCACTACCTCACTTTACTACTTTGCCCTTTTACATTTTTACATTGTTATATATTTGCTCTTCTATTATTTATATATTTATCTTATTTTTTTAGTTTACTACTTGTGTGACATTTACTGTGGAAGGCAAAGTAAGAATCTCATTGTACAGGGAAACATGCTTTCTGTCTGTATATATGACAATAAACACTTTGAATCTTGAATATAGTGTGTTCTTATTATAACTGTATTTACGGATTAAATGGACATTTATCAGGCAGTAGATATGGATCTTTTAGAGGATTTTAAGCAGTTATTGCTCTTGCTCTTGTTTTGGTCTCAACCCCACAAAGTGTAGGTGGTCTTGACTACAATACTAGGTAATGGTATGGTATTCTTTTGAAGTACTATGTAAATACAATGGGATATTATCATGGCATCACAGTATATTTCAAAATACACAATATATGTATACATTACATATGGGGAATCACCATTGCACTAGCTAATAAACTTCAGTGGCTTTGGGGAGCAAATGCAGCACATTTTTCTTTACTCTCTCTTTTGTGTCTTTTAAATGTGTTTAGGTGTGTTTCACCGCAAACTACACATCCACAAACATTTGAAAGTGTTGATGGGACTGGGTTATTTTGAGTGGGATTACAGAATTCAGGAAAAACTACTAATCCATCGAGTTTATTTATTACTATTTATTATTCCTGACACGCAAACACAAATCGCACTCATTGATGTTTGCAACTGCGACTGTGATTGGTCGATTCTCAACATCAAAGAGAAAAGTAACAGCTGTCACGTGACACACAAATCTACACTCAGGGCAATAATAATGCATAAACTGTACACTACTACTACTACTACTACTGCTACTACTGCTACTACTGCTAATACAAATAATGATAATAATATGAATATTAATATAATAGAATACACATTGAAGAGTTTAAATATGTAAATTAAACTTAAGGTCCCGCCCATTTCGTATAACAATTACATAACAGACTTCATATGGATAAACTATATACACGTGCTTTAAGGAGATTTTTTATTTGTATTTTGTGAATGTTTTGCATGCACGAGGCGCTGATCTTTGAAAACGTGTATTATAAAGGTGCAACACGTTGATTGTCATCTAATAACTCTTAAAAGTGCGTTTCTGTTTCTGATGAACATGCATATAAGGACCATATGTTGTGTATTTAAGCGATTTAGAGTCTCTTACCTTTTGCATGTCTTGTTCGGTCAAAACATCCATTTTGAGGAACGCAGTCTGAGAAAAGGGCATGGAAAGGACGGCTGTCTCATCCAAATCTCTCCCTCTCACACACACTCACTCTCTCTGTGTCTCTCTCTCTCACACACACGCTCTGTCTGTCTCTCTCTCTCTCTCTCTCTCTCTCTCTCTCTCTCTCTCTCTCTCTCACACACACACACTCTCACACACACACTCTCTGTCTCACTCTCTCTCTCTCTCACCACGTGCTTGCACCTTGTCAAATACGATTAAACTCTAACCATGTTGATGCAATAATTGGATTTTGACTCTTTCACTGCACTTTAAGACAGAAAGAAAATGTGCATGAATATCTGTGAACCTAATAGGTAAACAAATGCCTCCAGTGAACTTCATTCCCAGTAAAGCGAGAACACAGGTCATCTTCTGTCATCAGTTTGTTTGGCAGATCATTATGTGCACGATTGCCTGTCTGAATGCAGTGACTTCACAAGAGGTTCAAGCTTTGAAAGATGTCTTGTTTGGTCAGAGTCTAATTTCCATAAAGTTAGTCCTCTTTCACCCCCTCAAGTGAATGGTATGATAACTCTCCAAACATTCATTCTTTTCTTTCAACGCAAAAGGCATGAAAAATGTTTTCCACTGGTATTTAAAGCAATAGTTCAACAAATATAATGATTCTATCATTATTTCATTGCATATGGGAACGTTTATAAATAGCGTTAAATATGCATAATCCTTCTGGTATTAAAAAGAAAGAAAAGCACTGAAAGCATGTTATGTTTTAAAAGCACTTAAATGTCCGTGACGGGCTAATGTTAATCACAAGCAAGCACATCTGGTTGTTGTTGCAAAACTTTTTTGAGAGAAAAATAATGGTACGTGAGAAAACACACGTTTGTAATAACGAGAGTGAGAAAAAGCTAACGATGCGTTTTATTTTGGGGGAAACGATCCCTTTAAATCTGTGCAAGTGATATTCAACTCAATTATAAAATCTCACCATACTTTGTTTATATGGTCTTTTCCATACAACAATCATTTAAAGTGACCACAAAATCAATAAATAATAAATATATTGCAAGCGTTCTGAATCACACAGTAACAATCATTCTTCATTGATGATATGTCCTGTTAACTCATTTTCAACTGTTCAAATGTTCCTGAATAATGACATTTTTAGACCGAGAGAGAATTCAAAAGTAGGCCGAGGTTGACATGGTTTTGCACATGCTCTTCTCCTCTTCACATGCAGGGGGCGCGTGCACCACACACACCGTCCTGTGTTTTTACAGTCTGCTTGACCACTGAGGATATGGAGGAAGCGAAAGCTTGTACAGATTACAACCTTGGAGTTTGGCTGCTTGCGTTGCGTCTCAAATCAGTTTAAAAAAATGCTTCCCTTGTCATGGCACATCAGTTCTCCATTGACACCCTGTCAATGCAAGTTTGTGACCGCATTCAACATTTGTTGCGTATACTAACTCAAGAAAGTTTGTTGATCTTGTTGGGATTGACCATGAGCTGACTTCACTGACAGAAAGAGAGAGGCGTGCATGAATGGGAGCTTTCATGTGGCTTTACTCACCTCAGAAAGAGAGGGCCTGTGTTCAGTGTTTGTGTGTGTGGAGGTGTGGCATCAAAGAATGTGTGTGTGTGGCTCATTCTCAGGCAAATTATGCTAAAGGATATTAAAGGAATAGAATGCAGACATGTAGATTACTATAAAACTGCTTCAAATTTTACCAAACCCACAACCAGTCATACAACTCATTTATAAAAGGATTCAATTAGCATAAACAACTCAAAAAGAGACTATCATTGAATGCAAAATATTGGCAGCTTATATTTAGAAAGATATTCAAGCAAAGCATATATATTTCTGCATTTGACGGACGCTTTTATCCAAAGGGACTTGCATTGCATTCAAGAAACATTGACATTCTAATCAGTTCTTGCATTCCTGTTGCTCAAACAGTAGAGAGTGGAGCTTGCAACGCAAAGGACATGGGTTCGATTCCCAGGGAAAGCAAGAACTGATTAGAATGTCAATGTGTTTCTTGAATGCAATGCAAGTTGCTTTGATGTGTGCAGAAATATAAAATAGCACTGGTCATTTTATTTCCACCTTTCATGCAACTTATTCACATTTAAAAAATAACTATTTTAGATAGATGTAGTCAGAGCTCAAAGGAGTGGGTGATGAATTACATGTGATGGAGTGAATAAAGTCTCATCTGATTTGAACATTCAAGGTCTCAAAATGTACAGTATGTCGTCCAGCATAACTGTCTTAATCCATTAGCCTGCTGGACTCAATGAGTTCAGGGAAGATCTGTATAAAGTGATAGTCAAATGATCAGTGGAAGAGCTTTTATGAAACAGGGAGGAGGAGGTGTGATGTGCTGGTGACACTCAAGTCAAAATTGAGGCACCCTTGACCAGCACGGCTCCCAGAGCATCTTCCAGCGGCATGCCATCCCATATAGTTTTAACTTAGTGGGGTCGTCATTTGTTTTCCAACAGGACAATGACCCAAACACACTTCCAGGTTATGTAAGAGCTATTTGCCAAAGGAGGAGAGCAATGGAGTGCAGCATCAGATGACCTGACCTCCATGATCACCAGATCTAAATCCAATTGAGATGGTTTGGGATGAGTTGGACCGGAGAATGAAGGAAAAGCAGCCAACAAGTACCTGTGAGAACTCACTCCAGGCATGAGGCTGACACGCATGTAGTTCTTATGTTCAGTAAAATTGTGTTTTGAAACAAACGGTTAGCCTACCTAATCCATCGCATGCATTAAAGATATTAATAAATATAGAAAGCGTTACTATGGTGCACTCGTTTCATTCTTCACGTGTTTTGCGATTGAGCCACACACACCTGAAAACTGATGGTGACGTGAAAAGCTGTCATATCAAAGCAAAAGTTGGCTACTTTGTAAAATCGAAAATGTAAAGCAGATTCTGGGTTAACGTTTCTTTTGCTTTTTTTAACTATATAGTTCCACGTTTGTTGCCAATTTCAATGTCATAATTTCAAATATATACAGTAATGCCTTGAGATACGAGAATAACCCGTTCCAGGGCCAAACTCGTATCTCAAATCATTTTCCCCATAAGAAATAACAGAAAATGTTTTTATCCGTTCCAAAAAACTCTCTTATTTGTGCCAATAACAATGGAAAAAAACATGTTTTTAATTGCTACAGAGACACACACACACAAAAGTATAGTATATAAGTATTCCTGTGATATATTGCAATACAGAAGTGTAGTGTTTCTTCCTGTGTTGTGTATTGGATCGCCTCAGAAGCTCATATTTATTATTATTGAACACTCATAACTCGTGCTGCTTCCAGCTTAATACTGGTGAATCACTCGTTGCCCCCGGTAACCCCCGCTGTAAAACCAAGCTGCCTCTAGTGGAGATCATATGCAATTACACATAAATGAGGAGCTTGAGCTGCTCCGTGTGCTGAACATCTCTAGCGTCTGGAAGCTGCTCGTATCTCAAATATTTACTCGTATCTCAAAGCAAAAACTGCTCAAAGGCTTGCTCGTATCTCAGAATACTCGTATGTCGGGACGCTCGTATCTCAAGGTATTACTGTATAACGTATGCATGTATAGAACTTTATGCTGTCAACTGGATTAATCAAATTTAACAAAGGTTTGTAAAGATGTGTTTATGTGTATGTATAACCTTTGTTAGATGCGATTAATAGAGTTGACCGCATTAAAAATAATATATTTTCAACTATAATCTTATTTATTGCAACACAATTAAACTATACTAACCAAATTTAATTCTAAATTTTCTGTGAAATAATGTAGTACTTTTTTATTAATGTATGTTTTAGTAACAAACTACTACGTTTTTGCAACTGCTTAAAATGTTCAGACACCAACGGCACAATTTCCTTAAGAAACATGAAAACACATTTGAATGTGTATCAGAAATTTGTACTTGGTTTTATTTAAAGCCATACTGTGTACATTAGGCAATCTTCCCAACAAAAGAAAAGTTCAAATAAAAATCAGAAAATAAAATCATATGAACATGTACATATATATATATAAAAAAAGATACATTAACGCATAGGATTTTTGTACTTGCAAACATGTGAAGAGTTTGCATGAGTCTTTCTGTTCTGTTTCTTTTTGTTCTTTCTCTTTTTTTTGTAAAATTATAAAACTTAGACGTAAAATGTACACTTTTGTCTTGGAGATGAGCTCCAGAGTTAAGGCCATGATAGTGTGGGAACGTTGCTACGACAACAATCCTTATTCCCTTTAAGTCAACCATTGGGATCCGAACTTCAGCCAGTCCAACATCTGTGAACAAATGGCAAAATTTTGTTTGTTTGTTTGTAAGAGCAACCAAGTTCGAAGTTTCTCAATCTGTGGAGTGTAAGATTTCAGCAAGACATTTTCAAGATGTGGCATCATAATCATCTCTAAAAGTCTTTAAAAGCATATATATGTAGTAATTTTTGTATATGACCTTTTTGGCATTTAGTTCTGTGTTTTAGCTTGCAAAGATCTAAAATGTACATTTTTCATATTGATAGCTCAACTGGCACATTCATAAACAGTCGATTCTTCCCTGATTGGAAGTAAATAATGCACAAACCACATATTGCTTGTTACATCTATGCATTCCCATAAAGCCACTGCTTTAACAGGCACTCACACACCCATGTTCACCATGTTGGTGTGATTGTCATGTACATGCATGCCCCTCCGTGCCTGTAGGGGGCAGTGCATGAATGACTTGACCTCGCAAACCCCGCGTTTGTGTGTTTCAGTGTATATGTGTGTTTCTAAGGACTGATGGCACCGTACGGTCCACAACTTCCCTTCATACGGACGAGAAACCAATGCATTTTCGCCCAAATAAAATGACTTATAAAAGAATGAAAGGAAAGCAGAATGACCACATTACGAATTCCTTCTCGCTCAGGCTTGTTCTTTGTCGGCTCTCCACAGCTGCTCCTTGACCTCCGGTGGCAAAGTGTTGAAAAGATCTTCCTCCACGATCAGCCCGGAGCGCTTGAGAAGTCGACATTCGGAGAGCTCCACCGGTAATCCCTCCAGCCGGTTGCCGCGGAGCTCCAGCTGCGTGAGGCCGGTTAACTCTCCGAAACGCGACGGCAACGCCGTAAGGCAGTTATTTCCCAGATTCAGCGTACGCAGCTTCTTGCACTGGAACAACTCGGGAGGCAACGTCTCGATCTGAATCGGGAGAAACAACAAAACACAACTAGATGAGTAAAGTTCATCAACGAACTTTAACGTTGGCTTGAGAAAGCCGGGCCAGAAAGTTTGAACAGTTTTTAGTTAGGGTTAGTTTGAATTAGTGTGAAAAAGCATGATGCTAGCAAGATTTAGCATGTCGCTAACAAGTTTTAATGTTAATTAGCAAGTCACTAGCAAGATTTAACGTTGACTAGCATAATTTAGTAAGTTTGCTAACATGTCTCAAATTAGTTGCTAGGGTTTGTCAGTGATGGATAGATAGTGGATGAAGCTGAAATACTCCATTAGAGTCAATGTAACAAAAGTGTTCACCCCCTCATTGAAAACATAAGACAATTTCTTTAAACGCAATTTTTCGTAAATTCATAGGTCGAATCAGTTAGAAAGGATATAGCAACCCGAGTAAAAACAGGGCTGAGGCGAGTTTGGCGTTTGTAGCTTGAAAGCCCTAGGAGGAGATACGGTTTAAATGTTTGTTAATAATAATAATCTTAAACAGTAGATCAGTAAGTTGGCTCACTCAAGCGAACTTAATTAACAAGCTCTGCCATGCGATTTCCTTTCATTAGCGTCAATTGGAATCTGATGACAGCAAACAAGACAAACATTTTGGTAACACTTTACAATAAGGTTTCATTTGTTAGTTAGCATGAACTAACAATACTTCTACAGCATTAGTTTAAAGGAATAACTCACCCTAAAGGGAAAATCAAGTCATTATTTTACAGCTTTCCTGTTGCTCAAACATAGAGAGTGGCGCTTGCAACGGCAAGGTCATGGGTTCGAACTGATTAGAATGCATTTAAGAAACGCATTGACAATGTTGGATAAAAGAGTCTGCCACACGCATACAGTATTTTCCCGCATATAACCCGCACCCTCATATAGCCCGCGGGGTTTGTGCAATTTTGTTGTTGTTGGTATAACCCGCACCCTTATATAACCCATAACTGTTCAGGCACACGGTACACAGCGCTTGTGCGCGAAATTCACACAATAAGAAAACAAACACAAGTCAGAATCAGAAGAAGAATAAGAAAGAGCAGTGTCTCATGCGCCCTCATGCAGCACAACTAATCATGTCTTGCATGATTGACAGGTCAGACAGCCTATCAGAGTGATAGTGGAAGCGCCAGAGACAACAACCCTCGCAAGAAAGAAAAACAGAAAGAAAATACCGCAAAAAAACCCTGTGTCCTTAGGGACGTAATAAATATATTGAAATATTATTACGTGTAAAAATGTGTGATATAGCCCGCACCCTTATATAGCCCGCACCCCCCCGCGGGGTTTGTAAAATCTGGTATAACCCGCGGGATATATGTGGGGAAATACAGTAATTGTAAATGGCTTCCTTGTCAGTCATTATTAATTGGGGTTTATTTCGCGATAATAACCAGCTCACTGGATTGACACGAGAAACCAGAAACCAGCACAACTAATGCAGGGAATCACTCGTTCAGCAAAACGGTCAGTTATCCAGTTTAACAGCTGCAATAATTGACTGCAGAATTCCACGACTAACCAATCAGAATCAAGTATTCCAGAGAGCCGTGTAATATAATCCATCTGTAATAAACAATGTGTCCCATTTAAAGCCACTTGCTCGGAAGGGAGGAGACACTGAAAACATATTATACACAGGAAAACCAATTATCTCCAGCTGCTAATTTTAGCCCGCCCACACACACACACACACACACACACACACACACACACCTAGTTACGGTCCACTATGATTCTCAACAAATAACAAATTACACAACTCATTTAGATAATAGCGAGCAAATGAAGGAACCGGGAAGAGTGTGTGTTGTTAGTATTTTTATATTTTCCATTAGGTCATAAACCAAAGAGTCTATGTCAATATCTATCCATCTATTTATATACATTCATCATCCATCTAGCTATCGTTTACAATGACGCATTTATCAAACGCTTTTATCCAAAGCGACTTGCATTGCATTCAAGAAACACATTGACATTCTAATCAGTTCTTGCTTTCCCTGGGAATCGAACCCACAACCTTACGTTGCAAGCGCCATGCACTGCCATTTGAGCTACAAGACAGCTATCCATCTATTTATCCACCTGTCTATCCATCCATCCATCCATCTCTCTCGCTCTCTCTCTCTCTCTCTATACATGCACCCCCCCCCCAGTTTGTGTTTATTTAATTTCAAGGAACAAGACTGTTTTTAATGGTTTTAATGTACTATAATAATCCTTGTGTTCACACTTCTCGACAGGAGGTCCCATAAACCCGCTATTTTCAGAAACATGCCACACACACACTCCCAAATACGCCCATTACTAAAAACAACCACAAGTGCACGTCAAACTCAAAACACATGAGAGAGACGGGGTTTGTGTGTTGCATAATGATGTTCCTGGAGTTAAAATCCCTGTTTAACTGCATGGAATGATCTGACTCGCAACCAAAGAATCCAGATTCAACAAAACAACGGCACTGACTAATGCCGCTTACACCCCAGAGACGGGCGTTTGACGGAGAGGCATGCGTAACATGCTTTTTGAGGGTGTGTAATACAGCAAACAGGATTACTGGACCCGCCAGTCTCACTGCCACCGTGATTCTGGAGGATTCCCGTCATGAAACATCACCAACACACGCTTCATTTTACAAATCTCAAAGATATTTGCTATAATTAATCTAATTAACGTTAACTAGCCTAAAATGACTGTGGTTACTGTTGCAATGATTTGAGAAAGGATGCGTAAAAGCTATGACTAAACGGCTATTTTACAACATTAAATCAGCACAGCCTAGGTGACCTCACACAAAACGTTAAGCCAGGCATGAGCAAATTAGTGAAAGATTATGAAAGTATTTTCTTTGGAATGATGACGTGCAGTGATGAATCCTTCACAACAAGAACGTTTTTTACTTTGTTTTGTTTTTAAAGTCTCTTCTGCTACCGTAATCAACACTACCATAAAATATTATATATATATATTCTTTTTTGATTAATTATATATATAAATATATATATATAAATAAAATATTATATAATAAATTATAGAATATTGTGAAGTATTATTACAGTTTAAAATAACTTTTCTATTCAAGTATATTATATAATTTATTATATAAAAGCATTTATTCCTGTGCATTTTATTATACATCCGATTCTTTGATGAACAGAAAGTTCAAAAAGAACAGCATTGATTCGAAATAGAATATTTTGTAACATTATAAATGTCTTTACTGTCACTTTTAATCAATTTCATGTATCCTTGTGGAATAAAACTATTAATTTATTAATTCTGGCTTGGGGAACTTCCACTCAAAAAGACTAAAACTAAATGATAAGGTTGTGCTAAATAATAATCCATATCCCTCAGTTTGACTGAATGGGCGGTTAAGTTTCCTTCATGTTTTTCAGACATCGGAAGAATAAATGAAATGCTTGGTATTTTAATGCGACGCGGTATATTAAAAATATCTATAACAAGAGAGATCTTCTTTTCAGCCTCTGCATTCTTTCCTCCTGATCCTTTTGTTCTTTGTATTCAACTTTAACGACATGAAAAACGACTTGTGAGCTGCTCTTTCATTTACAATATATCCCTTGCTTTCCTGTAGCTCAACCAGTAGAGTGTGACGCTTGCAACATCAAGGTCATGGGTTCGATTCCCAGGGAAAGCAAGAACTGATTAGAATATCAATGTGTTTCTTGAATGCAATGCAAGTTACTTTGGATAAAAGCATCTGATAAATGCATGAATGGTTTGTCCAGGTTTGTCTTCCCAATTTACTGTTATGTTTCTAAAGCAGGTAAATAAAATTTGTATTGTCTGTCAAAATTGTGAAAATCCCTTTGAAATATGATCAATGTTCCAGTTGATCAAAGCAGCATACGGTAAGCTACATAATACATGCATACATAACTACCGTGATATTTAACATGTCCGTAATATTGCGGTGGAAATAATCCGTGTTTTGGGAATATTCATGGTTTATTGTAGTAATTTAATGTGAGCTTTAGGCCTGTGATGCTTTGATTCATCACTCCGAATCCCGAAGTCTTGGACAAAAACGTGTTTTTCTCAGCTTTTTATTCAAATGTTGCTTTTTTTATAAACTTTTTTAATATTTTTTTTATAATGCATGCATTGAAAGAGTTAATGATCAATGGTTGAAGGGTGAGACGAATAATGTACCCGTTTAAAAAAAAAGCTTAATACTTCGATCATAAAGCGAACCTTTCACTCATTTCCATGCAAGTAACTCTCTTATTTCATGCAAAGCATCACGTGACGTAAGAGAAAAGTGCGTTTCAGATGGTGTTATCAGAGTCTGAGTCAATGTTTCTCTGCAGATTTACGAAGAAAGACTCCGATAACACCGTCTGAGGAAATCCCTCGGTGACGAGCACATGCAAGTCTCAACTCACTCTGTTCGCCGTCACCGCAAAGTACTGCAGGTTCTGCAGGAAGCCGATGTCCGGAGGGATGCTGGTCAGGTTGTTGTGGCTGAGGTCCAGGTAACGCAGCTTCCTGCAGAAGAACAGCTGAGCGGGAATCTTCTCGATCTTGTTCCGGTTCAGGTAGAGTCGCTCCAGGTTGGTGAGGGTGCCGATCTGGATGGGGATGTAGGCGATTTGGTTGTACCAGAGTTTGAGGCACACCAGTCTGTGGAGATGCTGGAAGCTGATGATCTCCTCGATGGTCTTTAAGTTGTTGTCCTTCAGATCAATCTCCTAAAGACAGAAGTTACTCTTTTAAATGATGTGCACATCAGAATAAGTGAGCCCAAGGGGAAATTCCTGTGGTACGCTGCCAAACTTTAGGAAATGTACAGCATTTATATAATGCAACAAGTTATGGCATATTATGCCCTTTTACAAAGCTTTGATTTTGTTTTTAGTGTGGGCTAGAACAGGTTTCCCATATTGTTGTAACTCCTTACTTTGCAGCTAAATGCGGTTTAATTTCGGTCTTAATGAAGCCCCGCCTTCTGAAAGCACAATGTGCTCTGATTGGCCGGTCCGTGTGATTGGTCAACCACTTGAATGTGTTTGGGAAATGCCCCGCCCCTTACCATAACAGTGGGTTTCAACACACTACTAACTACCTCAATAGGCCCCGCCCCTTTATTTTGCATATTGCTTGGATGGGAATTATTTAAATGAGGAATATTGTGACGTGTTTGTTCCTGAAAGAAAACTACTATGGAGGCGTTTCAGAGAGTTCATAAACACTGATGCTGATTTAGAGAAGAACTCCTGCTGGAGGGACTTTGTAAGCTCACACTGTGTGTCGCATTACACATTAAAGAAAAGCATAATAGGTCATCTGATTTCACTTGCATGTGGTCTCTAACTATATGCACGGGTTTTGTGAAACTCAGGTCACCTGTAGATTGTGCAGGCTGAATATGGAGTGCGGGATCCGTTCTAGATCGCAGCGCACCAGCTCCATCTCCGTCAGGTTCACCATCTTCTTCAGACTGTTCAGAACCATCAGTTTGGTCCCTTCGTTATTGATGGAGAGCTTCTGTAAGTGAACGCCAACGTCCGTCACCACCTGCACGGAGAAAAAGACCCATCTGAATCATCGTATTGTATCAGCTTTCCTGTAGCTCAAACAGTAGAGAGTGGCGCTTGCAACGCCAAGGTCATGGGTTCAATTCCCAGGCAAAGCAAGAACTGATTAGAATGTCAATGTGTTTCTTGAATGTAATGCAAGTTTTTTTTGGATAAAAGCGTCTGAGAAATGCAAGTATAAAACAAATTGCAAAATGCATTTCTTAGTGAATATATTCAGTTGTTTGATTAAAAACAAAGAGAAATGTATTTATTTATTGTTTTATATTTATTGTATACGTTTTATATATATATATATATATATATATATATATAAAAATAAATATAAAAAACGTATACAATAAATAAATATTCACTCACATGTCAAGATGTATCATTTATTATTATTATTATTATTATTCACATTATTATTTAGCTAAAAATATATTTTATGAAAACGTTTTACATAAAGTTGTATTTTGCATAAAGATGCATAAATATTATATAAATGTATAAAATAATAACATTATTTACATGTTTAAGCAATTTAAATTATATATTATTTGAACTGTATTTAAACTATTAATATAAAAAAAGTCCTTTTATTTTTTGTCAAAGATTCTGAAAAACAAAACAATTTTTTTCGTCTTTATGATAACGTGCAGTGACCAAGAACATGCATTAAAAGAGTAAATGGGTTCTTAAATTGAATCTTAATGGCATTACCGTGATCAGATGGTGTGGTTTCTGTGATAAGTTCATGCATGTCTGTAATCTAAATCCTCTCACCTGAGGCAGTTTAGTGAGGTTGCTCTTCAGCCGCAGGACCTTGAGCCTCTTCAGCTCCCGCAGGCCATCGATGACGATGAACCGGTTGTTTTCCGCGCTGAGGTTTCCCGTGAGATGTAGCTCGCTGAGGTTCTTGAGGCTGTAGATCCACAGCGGAATCTCCTTAATGTCTGTGAACTTTATGTGTAGTGATTTGAGGTTCTCGCGGAGGAAGGCCAGGGCGGGAGCCTCGATTTTGGCCGGTGTGTGGTAAAGCCACATCTCCCTCAGGTTACACAGCTGTGCGATAATGGGCGGGATCGTCACGTCAGGGATCAGCTCCAGTTTCAGCACCTGGATGAAAAGGATGAAAAGTGCATTTTTTTATAATTAGGCAACTTTACATAAACCCTTTTCAAGGTGATTAGGTATCCTAAAAAGCTGATTGGCCAATGGTGAGAGATTGGGGCGGGACCATCTTTTTTTAACCAATAACATAGAGGATATTATTCCATAAACCTCATTGCTTTTGCAGTTGCATCTGATGTTAGTGGCACAGAAATCACACCCTTCACCTTAAAAAAAAAAAGAACCACAAGGGAGGAAATACCTCCTTCCTTCTAAGCAGCTGTGAATCACAGAAACGCAATCTTAAGGAGATTCATAACGCATAAAGGGATAGTTCACCCAAAGATTAAAATATTGTCATCAGTTACTCACCCTCGAGTGGTTCTAGACCTGTATGAGTTTCTTTCTCCTGTTGAACACCAGAGATGATATTTTGAAGAGTGTTGGTAATCAAACTGAATTTTTTTGTCCTGCTATGGAAGTCAACATTCTTTAAAATATCTGTGTTCGTGTTCAACAGAAGAAAGAAACACGTACAGGTTCAGAGCAACTCGTGGGAGACATTTACATTGTGTGAACTATCCCTTTAAGGTCAAGCTGATTTGAACTTGAGTCGGCTGCATGACTTGAGGGACAAAAAAAAAAAAAAGAATTGCGAAATTGCTGTTAAAAAATCACCACGCAATCAAAACGGATCCCTCTTCTTCTTTTTTTCCAAACAGTGTGTTTTTTGTACTGTCTGTCTTAAACACCCACCAAGGTCAAAATCCTGCCATACATTTTTTCAAAAAAGAAAATATTCCATTTAGTATTTCCAATAACAGAAAATTGTGTGTGTGTCTGTGTCTCATTGTGTATGTGTGTGAGAGTGTGTAAGTGTGTGTGTGTGTGAGAGAGTAAGTGAGTGTGTCTCAGCGTAAGTGTGTGTAATTGTGTCTCACCACGGGTTGTAATGTGTGTTTGAGTGAGTGTGTGTTTAAGATGTATATGACATTATTATTATTTGTACCACTACTAGTAAATACAAATATTCAACAAAATAAGAAATATTATTGTAATATTTTTTCATATTTTATTTTACAGCAAATCTGATAAATAAAAATACTAATATTTATGGCTGTCTTTTTCATTTTCATGTTCTATACTTAATATTTTCAAAAGTTTAATCAAGCAGCCCCAAGGAGCCCTTAAAGCTTCTCTTATGCCAGTTTAGAAGTGTGTGAAGAAGGTTGATGGTTCATGTTGTGTTTTCATATGCATGTTACTGGCGTCCCAAACTCACAGACTGTTCATGTGAACCGAGCCGCTCTGAGACACTTGTGCGTACCGTATTTTCCCGCATATATCCTGTGGGTTATACCAGATTTCACAAACCCTGCAGGGGGGTGCGGGTTATATGAGGGTGCGGGTTATATTGCAAATTTTTTATACGTACTAATATTTCTATATATTTGTTACGCCCCTAAGAATTAAAGTTTTTTTTGCTGTATTTTCTTTCTTGCGAGGGTTGTTGTCTCTGCCGCTTGTACTGTCACTCTGATAGCTGGCGCTGATAGGCTGTCTGACCTGTCAATCATGCAAGAACACTGTACACCCGTAGAATCGCTTCTTAAGGGACGAGCTGCTGCACAGCGGGAGACACTGCTCTATTTTTCTTCTGATTCTGACTTGTGTTTGTTTTCTTATTGTGTGAATTTCGCGCACAAGCACTGTGTGCCGAGCCCTAACAGTTATGGATAATTGACGTCATGCGAGCAAAATTCGAAATGTGAACTTAAACAAAAAAGTTCATAAATCTATGGGTGCGGGTTATATAAAGGTGCGGGTTATATGCAGGAAAATATTGTATATGAACACAGCGGATATATTTGTTAATTCAATCTAAGTCTTTGCTATATGATAATGGTCATAATCCATATTGAGAGTTAGTTTTTAAATACTTGTGTGGAGGTTTAATAGAGAACAGGCTACTAACATGTGACTTGAACCATATGCAACCCATAGGTCGTTTATATACACAAACATTCAAGCATGCGAACCTACACACCTCCAGCTCAACCAGGTCGAACACTGTGTCTGGAATCCCGCTCAGCATGAAGAGGTGCAGCTCGAGCTTCTCCTGCGAGTTCTTGGTTATCCTCTGGCGGAGTTTCTCCAGAGTCCATTCGTTATTCAGGTTCAGCTGCCGCAGTTTGTTTTCGCTGACCTCCGACAGGAACACGGCGAACCGCTTCGAGTACAGCGGGTCGTACTGGTCGATCATGTGCAGCATGAAGGCAAAGTCGTTCTTCACGTCCGGGATGTCGCTGTAGCTGCTCTCCTCACGGATGGACTCGAAGGAGTAACGTTTTAGCGAGCGGCTGATTATCCAGTACAGAGTGTACATGCATATGAGGCCGTAAACCACCACCAGACTGATGTAGAAGCAGGCTAGGATCTTGAAGAGCGTGGCCAGAGGATGAGCGCAGTGGTACGTGCGATAACCTGTCAGCCGCTCGATGTCCACGGTGCACGTCACGCTGAAGGTGATGTAGCGAACGTAGTACATGGTGTAGCAGATGATGATGATGAACTGGAAGACTTTGATGATTACCTGCCGGATGTAAAGGCGGTGAACGATGTCGCCCTCCTCCACGTGGATACGGAACTTCTTCACCTGCAAAAGAGAAAGATGAATATTTGGGCTCTGCTCCAAAACCTAGTGAACGAACTTGTGGTCAACGATCTACATAGACAACTTTATAGAAGGCATTCTAACTGATATAACAGATCCAGATTATTTACTAGTTATTGTGACAAATCAAATACAGTATGTAATTATTGGGTAAAAAAGTTATCAATCAGCCTAAGATTAAACAAGTTTGTTTTATTTATTAGTATTCGACATATACAATTTTATAAAGGTTTTAAAAAACGAATCCTAAATGTATATATTTATTTAATATTTATACATTCTTGTCAGAATAGGGTGAAATAAGTATTTATTTATAAGTACCGGTATACATTTTTAAATTATAAATATTTACTTAATATTTATTTAATACTTTTCAGCATCAGATAAAATAAATATTTTATTTATTAGCATATGAAGCATATAGAAATGTGTAAATTGTAAATATAAATGAATATATAAATATTTAATAATATTCAGCAATACGTTTTTAGCATTGGATGAATATACGTTTATTTTATTTATTAGTACAGGGGTCTCCAAACTTTTCAGCCCGAGGGCCGCATTAACTGTCAAACAGCAGTTCGGGGGCCGACTACACACTCGAGGTCCAAATAAAAAAGAATCAAAACATGATGTTGTTTTTAATTATTTATTTAATATTATTTTATTCAGTTATTAGGCCTACTTAATAACACATTGATACACTACACATGGACACCTGTATTAGTGGGAATGGTGAAATTGTTTCCTGGATGCCAAAATATCAGACATTTCTGGCTTTAGATTTGGTTTCCCTAACATCAACAGTGACCTGAGATTATCATCGGACAAGTTTGTTCTCAAATTGTTCTTCACGTATTTTATTCTTGAAAATGTTTGTTCACACATTGATGCAAAAGTTTTGACATTAGGAATGTCTTCCTTACGCAAAAACGGGAGAAAAAAAACACCAGTCCTGCGGGCTAAATCACACATTTTATATGTTTATACATACCGGTAACATTTTTATTCATTTTAAATATCACACCCGTGGGACATATGAAAGTGCAAAGTTTATGCATCTGCGGATTATATCCGAGATAAAATGGTATATCATCTCATTGACGGTGACCAAGAACAATTAAGCAGCGAATAAGGTTTTGCAATGTAGTTATCGGTTGGAAAACGTCTCCGTTTACTATCGTAACCTCGGTTATTTTTCCATATTCCGTTTAGAGAAGCGTGAAGGAAATATTCTGACGTGTCGTGCTTATGCTGTTTTTACTGTCTGTCTGTCAGATCCGCATCGCGCTACGATTGGCCAGTTGTCAACTGGCGTTATCCTATAAGGTTTCAGAGATTACCTGAAGGGGAGGAGTTCCCGCTCTCGAAAGGGAACGCGCTTTTGCGCGCCTCTGTTTTAATTCGGTAAAAACATAACGTCCACGTAAGCGGTGGCTGATCTTGGCAGGATACACGTAAAATTATGGATTTTTTTTTGTAGACAAAAAGGTCTCCGCGGGCCGCATGAGAGGGCTTCGCGGGCCGCATGCGGCCCGCGGGCCGTAGTTTGGAGACCCCTGTATTAGTATATGAAATAAATATACATTTATAAATATATTCATTAAATACTAATATATAAATGTTTATTTAATACCTTTCAGCATTGGACAAATAAGTATGGCTTTATTTATTAGTATATGAAGTATACATTTTTAAATGATAAATATTTACTTCATATTTAGCAATACTTTTCAGCATCGGATAAAATAAATATTTTATTTATTAGCATATGGTGTAGAAATGTGTAACTTATAAATATAAATATATAAATTTATTTAATAATGTATATATTCTTTATTAGTATATGAAGTAAATATACATTTATAAATATATTCATTAAATACTAATATATTTCAGCATCGGACGAATAAGTATGGCTTTATTTATTTGTACAAAACATTTTAAAATATAAATGTTTTATACAAATAAAAGGTTTTTGATTACTAGACTTCCCATTTGTGACTCGAGACCAACTCTTCAATAAAGCATATGCACACACACCTTCTCAAACAGCGCCTTGGCCTGCTCCCCTTCCTTCTTATCCAAGACCCCCGTCTCGGAGCGATCCACGATGCCCTGCTCAATCCGGGACTTCGTCCGCTGCAGCATCGGAACGCTTGCTTCCACATCCTGGTCACTCACGCTGGAGGCTTTCTTATCCATGGAGCCGTTCATCTTCCCTGCCGGCTTCGGGTCGCTCTCCTCCACCACCGTCTCAGACAGCGCACGCGTCGTCCACGGCGAGTCAAAGCACTTCAACAGAATGGACACGAAATGCTCCAGCTTCGAACTGGTCCGTGGAAACTTAAACCAGAAGTTGCTACACGCCAGAAAAATCAGGGTGTGCAGCAGCACCAAATACGGGAAGTACTTCGCGAACCAGTGGAGCTTGTTCTCGTAACACACGGCGTCTACATAGTTGTACTGGTGTCTGTCGAGGTCGTACTGGATGCCCTTGGGCTCTGGGTTGAGCGGCACGCTCACATTGAGCTGTTCGCAGGTCTGGTTGACGACCCATTTGCATGGCAGGCAAATCATCTTGTCCTGCGTGACCTGCAGCGTGCCCCCGAACACTGCGATCATCAGCATGACGATGGAGATGTAGTCTGTGAACACGTCCCACCATGGTTTCAGAATTCGATACGCCGGCTGTGTGTCAGCAAAGTACCGCAGCTCAGTGATGGGAATCATGACAGTTTACCTGAGAAACAGAGACGATGGGAGTGAAAGTGACAAACTGGTAATGACAGGCGAAGTCATTTCTACCTAAAAGGATCAAATAAATAAGTCATATTCTCCACCTTTCGTAATAAAGTACAGTAAAACCCAGACTTACGAAATTAATCCGTTCCGAGGTTGGCTTCGTAAGTCGATCTTTTCGTATGTCGGTCAGGCTTTTACATGTAAATTGCCTAATCCGTTCCAAGCCTTATAAAAACACCACATTTAGCATGGGAAGAAGCGCATCCCAGCTCCATACTTCCCAATCATCTCCCTTTTCAATGCAATGTAAAGCATCCTCTTCTTCCTTTTCACTTCAGCAACAATCTTCACATCCATGGTGAGTGATTAGAAAAGGTTTATGTTAACTCGGCACAATGCTGACCAATAGGAGAGCAGGATTGTAAAAAGTGTTCCCCTTCTTACATGGACTATTCCAGCCATCCCTGTCATTCAGTGCGAAATGGACTATTCCAAAACTTTCCATCTGAGAGAGCTGACGGATGATTAAGATAAAAGAGATCGGCTGAAGATTGTATATATAGTTTATTGAGTGAAATACAGGGAATTAATGCCAATCGTTGAGGTTTTATCGATCTATGCACCTTTAATAAATACCAGTTTTGGATTATTCCCTGAGTGAGACATCATTGTTCTGACCGGACAAACTGTAGCCTTCATTCAACCCGAACCAAAATCAGCGCGAATTTCAAAACAAAACTCGGAAATGTTTTTTCGTATCTCGATCATTTTGTTACTCAGGCGAAAAAAAAAAAAATCTTTTATCGTATGTTGAATTTTTCGTACGTAGAGCGTTTCGTAAGTCGGGGTTCTACTGTAATTTCCACACTAAATTAAAGGGTCATCAAATGAGAAAGTTTCCTTGAGCTTTTGACATACAGGATATTCTTACTATGATGTCCTGTCCTTGTTAGGTTTAGTCCAAAAACAGCTTTTATTGTAGCCAAGCCCAACAAACGACTTGGGGAAAGTGCCCATCTATCAGTGAAAGCAGAAGATCAACGCCTACTTCATCATTACAGCTTGTGCCCCGCCCACGAGGAGAAACGAACGGACTAAAAATAGCATTACCTTCTTAAGCATCCTAATGCTAGCAATGTGGAAACAATCAATGAAGCGTCTCAGTTGAGCATTATGTATTCGCCAGATTTCACTGTGGATTCTTTGGTAATTCAGTCGCAATTTCGGCGCAGGCTTTGAAAACAGAATTTTAGGATCTGGTCTCGACGCAAACGCCTCGACATGCGAGTAACGCGTTCATGCTAACGTCTGATCTGAGATCAGTGATTTCTGACTCGTCATCCTTTCACGCCACCATCTAAACATACCGCTGTGATCGACTCGTCATCCTTTCACGCCACCATCTAAACATAACGCTGTGATCGACTCGTCATCCTTTCACGCCACCATCTAAACATAACGCTGTGATCGACTCGTCATCCTTTCACGCCACCATCTAAACATAACGCTGTGATCGACTCGTCATCCTTTCACGCCACCATCTAAACATACCGCTGTGATCGACTCGTCATCCTTTCACGCCACCATCTAAACATACCGCTGTGATCGACTCGTCATCCTTTCACGCCACCATCTAAACATACCGCTGTGATCGACTCGTCATCCTTTCACGCCACCATCTAAACATACCGCTGTGATCGACTCGTCATCCTTTCACGCCACCATCTAAACATACCGCTGTGATCGACTCGTCATCCTTTCACGCCACCATCTAAACATACCGCTGTGATCGACTCGTCATCCTTTCACGCCACCATCTAAACATACCGCTGTGATCGACTCGTCATCCTTTCACGCCACCATCTAAACATACCGCTGTGATCGACTCGTCATCCTTTCACGCCACCATCTAAACATACCGCTGTGATCGACTCGTCATCCTTTCACGCCACCATCTAAACATACCGCTGTGATCGACTCGCCATCCTTTCACGCCACCATCTAAACATACCGCTGTGATCGACTCGCCATCCTTTCACGCCACCATCTAAACATACCGCTGTGATCGACTCGCCATCCTTTCACGCCACCATCTAAACATACCGCTGTGATCGACTCGCCATCCTTTCACGCCACCATCTAAACATACCGCTGTGATCGACTCGCCATCCTTTCACGCCACCATCTAAACATACCGCTGTGATCGACTCGCCATCCTTTCACGCCACCATCTAAACATACCGCTGTGATCGACTCGTCATCCTTTCACGCCACCATCTAAACATAACGCTGTGATCGACTCGTCATCCTTTCACGCCACCATCTAAACATACCGCTGTGATCGACTCGTCATCCTTTCACGCCACCATCTAAACATACCGCTGTGATCGACTCGTCATCCTTTCACGCCACCATCTAAACATACCGCTGTGATCGACTCGCCATCCTTTCACGCCACCATCTAAACATACCGCTGTGATCGACTCGCCATCCTTTCACGCCACCATCTAAACATACCGCTGTGATCGACTCGCCATCCTTTCACGCCACCATCTAAACATACCGCTGTGATCGACTCGTCATCCTTTCACGCCACCATCTAAACATACCGCTGTGATCGACTCGTCATCCTTTCACGCCACCATCTAAACATACCGCTGTGATCGACTCGTCATCCTTTCACGCCACCATCTAAACATACCGCTGTGATCGACTCGTCATCCTTTCACGCCACCATCTAAACATACCGCTGTGATCGACTCGTCATCCTTTCACGCCACCATCTAAACATACCGCTGTGATCGACTCGTCATCCTTTCACGCCACCATCTAAACATACCGCTGTGATCGACTCGTCATCCTTTCACGCCACCATCTAAACATACCGCTGTGATCGACTCGTCATCCTTTCACGCCACCATCTAAACATACCGCTGTGATCGACTCGTCATCCTTTCACGCCACCATCTAAACATACCGCTGTGATCGACTCGTCATCCTTTCACGCCACCATCTAAACATACCGCTGTGATCGACTCGTCATCCTTTCACGCCACCATCTAAACATACCGCTGTGATCGACTCGTCATCCTTTCACGCCACCATCTAAACATACCGCTGTGATCGACTCGTCATCCTTTCACGCCACCATCTAAACATACCGCTGTGATCGACTCGTCATCCTTTCACGCCACCATCTAAACATACCGCTGTGATCGACTCGTCATCCTTTCACGCCACCATCTAAACATACCGCTGTGATCGACTCGTCATCCTTTCACGCCACCATCTAAACATACCGCTGTGATCGACTCGTCATCCTTTCACGCCACCATCTAAACATACCGCTGTGATCGACTCGTCATCCTTTCACGCCACCATCTAAACATACCGCTGTGATCGACTCGTCATCCTTTCACGCCACCATCTAAACATACCGCTGTGATCGACTCGTCATCCTTTCACGCCACCATCTAAACATACCGCTGTGATCGACTCGTCATCCTTTCACGCCACCATCTAAACATACCGCTGTGATCGACTCGTCATCCTTTCACGCCACCATCTAAACATACCGCTGTGATCGACTCGTCATCCTTTCACGCCACCATCTAAACATACCGCTGTGATCGACTCGTCATCCTTTCACGCCACCATCTAAACATACCGCTGTGATCGACTCGTCATCCTTTCACGCCACCATCTAAACATACCGCTGTGATCGACTCGTCATCCTTTCACGCCACCATCTAAACATACCGCTGTGATCGACTCGTCATCCTTTCACGCCACCATCTAAACATACCGCTGTGATCGACTCGTCATCCTTTCACGCCACCATCTAAACATACCGCTGTGATCGACTCGTCATCCTTTCACGCCACCATCTAAACATACCGCTGTGATCGACTCGTCATCCATTCACGCCACCATCTAAACATACCGCTGTGATCGACTCGTCATCCTTTCACGCCACCATCTAAACATACCGCTGTGATCGACTCGTCATCCTTTCACGCCACCATCTAAACATACCGCTGTGATCGACTCGTCATCCTTTCACGCCACCATCTAAACATACCGCTGTGATCGACTCGTCATCCTTTCACGCCACCATCTAAACATAACGCTGTGATCGACTCGTCATCCTTTCACGCCACCATTTAAACATACCGCTGTGATCGACTCGTCATCCTTTCACGCCACCATCTAAACATACCGCTGTGATCGACTCGTCATCCTTTCACGCCACCATCTAAACATACCGCTGTGATCGACTCGTCATCCTTTCACGCCACCATCTAAACATAACGCTGTGATCGACTCGTCATCCTTTCACGCCACCATCTAAACATACCGCTGTGATCGACTCGTCATCCTTTCATGCCACCATCTAAACATAACGCTATAATCAACACGTTTCTCCATCAGTTCACCTCAAGAGCTGGAATAGTAAAAATGTGCCAATGGATTTTGAGAGTCATTTCATATGCAAAGCTGTCAGCCAATCACAGCAGTGAAGTCTCACACAGACACGCCCCTTCAAATCAGAGGCTGAAAAATGCCTTTTATTTCTAAATCACGACAATTTTTCAAGTAAAAATCATAAGTGCACCACAGGAAAACAATGCAAAAATATAAAAAAAATTAAAATCGTAAAAGGTTATTTCTACAATAAAACTAATTTCCATTTCTATAAATTACGTGGGGTCAGAGGTCATTCTCTTCCACCGGAACTAGACTCGCATACGGCAGTTGATGGAAGCCAGTGATTATAGTTTATAAAGTTATAAATACAGATAATGTTCTTACAAGAACCCATCGTTCACTGTATTTTGGAGCTTCAAAAACTCTATTCAATGCCATTTTAAAGATGAAAAGAGCTATTTCTATAAGATGTTCATGGAAAGACCAGGAAAACTGTAAATAGAAGACAAGTAACAAAAGAGGCCGTTTTGATTTCATATTGAAGATCTGTAGAAATCTTCCTAAACTGTGAGAAAAACACGTGTGTTATATTGATGACCTTTAACCTTGTTCTGTCTGCTGCTCCTTTCACTCATTTATTTTCTGTCTTTTTCTTACAGTAGCTGTGAGTCAGAGCTCAGATCCTGGACACAGGAAGTAGCTGAAATGAGTCAGCAAAACATCTTGTGCTGCGCGTGTTTGTGGGAGTACAGTTACACAGGACGGGAAAACTTCATTAAAACACACACACAAACACACACACACACAAAATCATAGTTGTGCCTAATCTTAGCACTCATTACAGGTGCAGGCGACGCTTGCATGGCTTATAAAGGAGGTTTCTGTATTTGGACCGACACAACCTCTGGATAATTCTGCATTTACAGAATGAAAGCTTAAGAAAACGAATGATTCACTCACTTCAAAGGATGGACGGACACACTTTACCCATAATATACCATTGTCCATATGAATCGAGAACTACATTTCAAGCCTTGTGTGAGTAACAGATCAAAATACAAAAGGGAGGAGAGAGGGAGAGGAGGGATGGGAGAAAAGAAAGAGCTGGTGAGTTTATTAGCTGGGGAAAAAGGCTAATGGGAGCGAGAACACGAGTGAAGAGATGTGATTTAATGAGGGATCCAGACGGATAATGCATAACTTCCTTCCCAAAATCAATCAATCCAGCATTCGTTGTGTTGGCCGTATGTGTGCGCATGATGAAGAATCAGTGATTCAGTATAAATTGATAATCGGCCCCGGCTAACAGCTATACTTAGACTCGGAAAGGCTGGGAATTTTCCGTTTGGCATTCAGGAGCTGGAGTGAAAAGGCCCCAGCAATTGTTTACTGAAAGACCTTGTAAAAATTCCACGTTGGGCTGAAACGACTCCAAGCGTCTCCGTTTCAAAACATCCTCAATGGGAACATACAACATGGTCAAAGATGAGATGCTTTCAAATATATTGTGTGACTAATTTAGTTTACTGTATTTATTGGAATGCAAATATATAGCCATATTTAAACGAAACGCCCCCTTTGTCTATATTGTCCGCTTTAATATTATGAGCTAATTAAAATCTGGCTAGATTTGCATATCTAGAGCTCTAGATGTGCTATTACTTTACTAAAAGAGCAGAAAACTCACAAACTCAAGACATTTCTAGAAGACTACTATCAGGGTTGGGAATAAATAATAATAATGAAAAAAGAAGAAGATTCCAATTCAGAAATCAGATACTTGTTATAAAAATAATTGTTCTGTCAAACGAAAGAAAAAAAATCATAAAAAACCTGCATTTTTTTTATTAATCAATTATTAACACCTAACATTAAAATTTTAAATAGTAATGATTTCACAGACACTTAATACAGACACTAGTCTGGTTATATGGTGATTTGATGAAGTGAATGACCAGCTTTTTATTTATTCTGCAAAATTAAAAAATTCCGTTATACAGTTAATAAATGTAAATATATACATATTTTTATAACACCCCCTCTGTCTACTTATAAAATAAATTGTTATATTAAATTGGATCCCTAAATTTTTAAAAATATATATTTATATAATAATATTTAAATAATGAATCCAGTCATTAAAGCAGAATTAATTTTATAAATTAAATTATTTATACATTTATTTAATTGTTTTTAAATCATTTTAAAATATACACACTACATATAAATAAATGAATAAATAATGAATCCACTCAGTAAAACAGAATTTATCTTAGAAATTAAAATTAAGCTAAACAGAATATATATATATATATATATATATATATATATATATATATATATATATATATATATATATATATATATATATATATATATATATATATATATAAATAAAACATTTCTTCTAAGTTTTTCACCTAATATTTTTATTTCAGTGAACCAAAACAATGAGCAGTTTTACTTTTAGTTAACAGCAGCATTCAACCACTCCGAACACACTATCAACATGCTAAAACTAAAACCCTATAGCAATTCCTTAGCATCTTCTCACAACACCCTATTTACATAACACCTCCTTATCTCCTAAAACACACACTGTCTGAACATTCACACACCATTCACACATACAAAGATACATTTCACACATACGCACTACGACCAACCATTCACACATCATTCACACGAACATTCAGACGCTGCACAGATAAATGACCCACAAACACATAGTTTCTACAGTCCGTTAGAGAAAGAACGGCTGCTGTAACGCCTGAAAACAGAAATAAATCACATAAAAAAAAACTTTATAAAAAATAATTCACCAAAATTGCAGAAGTGTAAAAGTATAAACTACATTTAATTTTACTAATGTACTTTGCTGATAATCCATCTCTTCGTCAGTCATATTTGCAGATTTTCAAATAATAAGGGAATTTAATTTTTGGGTGAAATACTCCTTTGAAAAACAAAATGAACATCTAAATGTGTCTCATGGGTCTCAGCTGAGAGCCTATTAACAATTAACAAACACAAACCTTTGTACACACACATTTACACACAACCGCCTTCGCAAAGCTGGAAGCACTTTACTAAACGTCAAGTATTTCAAAAGTGTCTTCTAAACAGACAATTTCCCCATATCCTTCAGAAAGAGGACAGAAGATGCCGTCTGTGTGCGTGAGCATTGAGGAGCAGCGTCTTTCCTTTAGCAGTGATTGGAGACACGTTGTTTTAAAGAGGACCTATTATGCTCCTTTCTTGCAAGATGTAAAATAAGTCTAATTATTCCCTGGAATGCGTCTGAAGCTTCAGCTCAAAATACCCCACAAAAGACCCTCATTTATTACACTATTCTGTAAAAGGCTGTTTTTGTGCATGTATCTTTAAATGCAAATGAGCTGCTGCTCCCCGCCCCCTTTTCCAGGAGAGGGCGGAGCCTTTACATGCCTCTGATACTCTGCTAAAAACTAAAACATCTGTTTGGTTTTTATTATCATCTCTGTCACGTTCGAGCTCATATACGTTCTTAATCATGAAAGTTTATTATCTGCGTGCGTTTTAAAGCCATATCAGTCTAAACGTCTGATTTGTCTGGAAAACGTCTGTTTTTCTGGGCGCACAGAAAGCTGGATGTCTTGTGAAGATTAAAATAAGTTCTCTTTCACGTCTTATTGCACTTAAACTAATCAAATATACACACAGGTCACATAAACGCAGCTGGTTATGATTGTGAAAGTAAATAGCAAGTAAATAAATCACATGTGTATATTAGATCTGTGTATTAACGTGACAGCAGAGTAATATATACAGTATCTGCTGTTAATATGAATCAAACAACAAAAGAAAAAAAAGAAAATAACTTTAGTAGCTTTAATAAGAACATTTCTTTCTTGAATTCTGCTGTTAAATGGAGATAAACCTGACGGACTGTGTTCAGCTCACAGAGGGGCGGAGCTATGCTAATAGGGCGGAGTCTGACAGTCGTTTTGGGCGGGGCTTAAACAATGTGACATCACATATGCTAGAATCTGCAAACAGATTATTCTGAAACACTGCTTATGATTGATGGAGACTAAATAGAAGAAGAGTGGGTGGATTTTTATCATTATGGGATGGTTGTGCCCACATTGTGCAAACAAAGCTTTATGTTCAAACACCATGTAAAAGTGAATTGTTCAAAATAGCTTTAACACAAGGACAACTCAGTGTTTATCTGTGTCCGCCTCCTCACACCGTCTGCTGATCCAGTCTAGACCAGCTATGGGCGTCTATGGGATGTCTGCTCAATCACAATAATCTTTGGCAATCCCATGCAGGTGCACACACACACACATTCTCCCCATTTATCGTCTGCTCACTTGAGTTAAAAGCTTCTTTCTTTGAATGTAATCACACAACATTTTCCTCAGCGCTCTGGCTTACACACGAAACACCTCAGTCCTCATCATAGTAATGAGGATAATGCTTCATACAGCAAGAATACCTCAATTTTTTCCATCATAATGTAAACTAATGTTATAAATACTTTCAAAGCAGCATTGACTTCTCTCATAACCTCTAGAAAGCAACGTCATCAAGCTGGGAAAAAACGCCCATCAGCAGGAAAGCTGGAACAAGCTACCAAGAGAGAAACTGTGCTTGTTCCTCCTTCTCTGAAACATTATCATAACAACAGACCGTTAGATTTATGTGCATTACAGTCTGTGCTCTCCTGAGTTGCCACGACAAATACAGGACAAGATATGGCGAAACCTTCACTGCGAGAGCAGAATATGACAGATTGACTTCTAGATGAACTACAACATCCCTCAATGCCAAAAACCTTCTGTAATGAAACACCTTGATCACTATAAATTGCAAAGAACCGTTTGTAGTGGAAAATCTTGATCATAATTTAGTAAAAACCCTCCTAAAGTGGAATATTATCATCATTAATGGCAAAGAAGCTTCTAAAGTGGAACATCTTGATCAATATCTAAAAAAATACTTTGTATTGCAGGTTGAGTAATTGATCACGTTTGCTGATTAATCACCAATCAATCGCATTTGGATTCATCAGTTATCAAGGGACACGAATGCAGATTAAAATAGGTTTGTTCAGCTACATTAGGAAAGCGTGATATATCAGTACCGGAGGATCACTGTTCGCCATGAGAGACTTTTGTTTTTGTAATCAGGCTCTCAAAAATAATATAAGCACTTGGATTTAGATTTATCGGCCAATCTATCGGTTACCGGCTTTCAAATACAGTAATGCTTTGAGATCTCAAATCATTTTTCCCATAACAAATAACAGGGGGGGGGAAATTAATCCGTTCCGGCCCTCTAAAAAAACTCCCTTATCAGTGCTAATAACAATGGAAAAACATGTTCTTAATTGCTATAGAGACACACACAAAATTATAGTATACAGTAGAACCTCAAGATACGAAAGGCTCAACTTACGAAAAATCCAAGTTACGAAAGCAAAGACGAAAATTTTTACTGCTCTACATACAAAAAGTTTTCAAGATACGAAAGGTTTCTGAAAGTCCGAGATTCGCCCCATAACAATTTTGAAACTCGCGCCGCACGCCGCCATCTTATAGTAGACTCGCCACCATCCTCCTGCTCTCCCATTGGTTCCTGATGCTAGCCAAGCCATGAGATCCTTCTCTCTAATTGGACAGCATCCATCCCATCATGCATCTTCTATACGTACGTGCTGGCGTGCTTTAGCTCAGCCACTCCGCACCCCAAACTTTAAATCTTTTATGTGTTTTCGTAAAGTTTAGTGTACGTACGTTATCTGCCGTTTGTCCACCTCCTCCTCTGCCGCCACTTTCGGAGATAGCCTCACTCGAAAGGTAAGCTTCGACATTTTACGTTATTTCATTGTTTATAGGTCAATTTAGCTTTATTATGAAATTTAATGGGGTGTTTTTGGAGGGCTTGGAACGGATTAGCCATTTTACATGTAAAATGTGTTCCAAGATACGAAAAACTCATTATACGAAGACCGCCTCGGAACGGATTAATTTTGAATCTCGAGGTACCATTGTATAATGATTCCTGTGATATAAAGTAAAATGTGGTTTTAATTATGAGTTCTTGGCTTCGAGACGGACGATACAGTAGCGGCTAATGATGGTGGAGGGATTAAGTAGATAAATACAATACAGAAGTGTAGTGTTTCTTCCCGTGTTGTGTATTGATAGACTCAGAAGCTCATATGTATTATTATTGAACACTCATAACTCGTGCTGCTCACAGCTTAATACTGGTGAATCACTCGTTGCCCCCGGTAACCCCGCTGTAAAACCAAGCTGCCTCTAGTGGAGATCATATGCAATTACCCATAAATGAGGCGCTTGAGCTGCTGCGAGTGCTGAACATCTCTAGCATCTGGAAGCTGCTCGTATCTCAAATATTTACTCGTATCTCAAAGCAAAAACTGCTCAAAGGCTTGCTCGCATCTCAGAATACTCGTATGTCGGGACGCTCGTATCTCAAGGTATTACTGTATAAAGAATGATCAGTTATCAGTATCAACTATAACGTTCGTATCAGTGCAACTACAAAAGCAAATTATAAAGGTACTTTCTCCCATTTTATTTCCAATTTACGCATAATCTCAATCCTCACAATAATGGATATATTGTTATTTTGAAAAAAAGCGCACAGCACATTACCCATCATCAAGACTTCTTGAACGAACACATGAAATAAACTCTTCTTCCGCACAACGTCCCGTTGAAATCCAGGTGCATCTTGCAAACACGCAAAACACACACACACACACACACACACACACACACACACACACACACACACACACACAAAGGGTCTGTTGTTTAACTCGCTCTGTGTTTAGTTTCCCCAAGGGCATATTGTCCCCATCTGCTGCTAACCACTGGTACTAAAGACAGACGCCACGCAAACACACACTCCTGCATCATCACCAACGCCACACCGCACTGACACACACACAGAAACGAGGGTTTAATATCTCCAATGGTCTTTGCATGTTGAAATCCAATGGCTCCTCAGTTTAAATAAGCGTGTGCTATTTCTCGCCAGAAAGACTGACTCTGAAGCGCTGATGGAGGTTTAAACACTCAAGGATTGAAACATGCACTGTGTGTAAAACCACACTTTCAGCAGTGGAAAGCGAAGCAAAAAGCTATCTGGAACACGTCAATTAACAATTAAGATATCTCTTAATTGTTAATGTATAAAAACAAAACGCATGCATTTACAGTAATTGCACTGAACTCCAGAACCGGATTAATCCAATTTGTCAACAAACAATTTAGAGTGGTTTTGAGAACTGGAATAAACCAAGATCAGAAAAGATCAGAATCAAATCAGACATTTTTATTTCTCCCGCTAGCATGATGAAGAGAGCAAGGGTGGATTACAAGACTTTGAGTCAGCAATGATTATCTAAATTATGGTCTGTTCTGTTCCTTACACAAAGCGCTGCAAAGTTAGCTTTTTATATTAGACAGTTTCTTTTTTTCTTCTTCAAAATGTCAGATTCATGAACGGATTTGTGACAGTTTTGATATATTTTAGGCATTTTTGTTAACCTATACTTACTTTTGTGAGTTTTATATGCACTGCTCAAAACTATGGGAACACAATCACAGTTTAACACCAAGTCAATTCAATTTCAGGGATTTCAATCCGTCCAGTTAGGAAGCAGAAGTGATTTTGAATCCAGCCCTCAGTGTTTCCATTGACTGTTGGCACATTATGTTGTTCTTAAATTACAGAGATATAGATATATATGAATATTTCATTCATTGAGATACAATATGTGATTTAAGTGTTCCCATAATTTGAAAATACTTTACTTTAATATTTAATCCAAAATCCAGTGTAAGTTTTTAGGGAAAAGTGACCCGTTTGACTTTCTAAATGTTTTTTGTATAGTTCATTATACTTATTTTATGGACGATAAATGACATTAAGGCTTAAATAAATGGCACGTTACTGCGAAACTGACACGTTTGACCCGTCAAAAATGTTACATTCAGTTGTCACAAATTAAATTTCACTTTTGAAAAGCGTTTCTTTTTTTTTAACCAGGAAATTTGTGTTTTTTTAAGTTGTTTTTAGCACCTCTTATAACAAAACTTTTTAATTTGATGTAAATAGTGTGAAATACATCATTTAAATATTTTATTTACCGGTATATAAAACGTACACTGGAAAAGTCACTGAACTGGATCAATCTGACTTATAATGAATAATTTTAAGAAGTAAAATAGCAACTAACTAAAGATCCGACTCAAGAGAATGAGAATCAGTTTGAATGTATGCATTCACGTCTTTCACAGATGGCATTTGGTGAGTTTATGGGTCACAGGTCTGGTGTGTGGCGTCCCACAGACATGCAGCTTTCGGGTTTTACGTCCCACACTGCCGTCGGTCAATCACGGGTGTGTCCGGCTCACATTAAACCATGTTTCCTGAGCACATGCTGCTTTCTCCAGCTAACAAAGACATCTTCTCTCGCGAGGAGAAAAACCACCAGGCCTGCACTTGTTCAAAACACACAAACCTCTCGCCTAAGGCTCAACCCTCATCCAAAGCAAACATGTTATAGGACAAAAATGAAATATAACGAATGCAAATGATGGAAATGGCATAATAAAAGCAGTGCATGATATCATTTTCTGAAGTGATATAGCAGGTTTGTGCGAAATAAAAAGACCCTGTCAGTTGCATAACGGTGGTTCACCCATTCTGAGGTTTGAACCTACAACCAACAGGTTACTAGCCTACATTTTTAACCTCTAACCCACAACACCCATAAGGGAGTGACGCAAAATCATTACATTACTACAGTAAGTGGAGAAAAACACTTGTATTGTTATCTCTAGCCTTAATTGGACTGAGTGGTTGTATAATCAATATATTCTTCAATCTTTTAAGTGCCACGGGACCCCCAAAATATGATCTTTCTCAGGGAAGGGACCTCAAATTTATATGTGTAGGCCAACATATAAAGATCCAATTTATACTGTGAAAATATGTGTAATATTATTAGGAAAATATTTAGTTTCTACTCATTATGGTGCTGTTTTTAGACTAATTATTTATTATTGTTGTTGATTTATTTATTTGAGACATTTTGTTATGCATTTTAATACATTCTATGTAGTTTGATCTTATTATTTAGTTATTTTACACTGTTTTTCTCTGAACTTTTGCATGGACTCCCATATAGACCCCAGTTTGAAAAGCCCTAGTTTTAGGGGCCCTAAAAAATGACATCAGATCCACAGCAAACACACGCACTAGACAGTGAAATATCATCACAAGCACAGACACACAACAATGTTTTTAAAAAAATTAAAAAATACATTTTCAGACACACAAAAGTTAAGCGCACACACTCAGTTCTTGGCCTGCAGTTTAATGGTTTTCCGTGGGTGGAAAATTAAAGCTTGTCTTGCTGGTCTCCTAAAAGCCTTTTGTGTTACCGAACACACCCAAATCCCTGAGAAACACACACTTACCGGCCTCGTTACTGAGTGGATCTCTGGCTCCTGTGGCGCATAACTGATACATGTCTTTCCTCCGGTCCTCGATCCACAGCGGCAGCCTCGCACTCCGCAGCCCGAGGAAAGAGTTGAGGAACGCGGCTAAGCCACGCCCAGGAATACGCGTCAGCTGAACCTCCCGGGACGCGTCGCGTTCGAATCCTACTACAGCAAAGGCTCGGCTCATGAATAATTCATGACATGTTTTTATGCTGGTTCGCTAGACCAATTCTGATTGGCTGATAAAAACTCGGCGGGACCCAGTCTAAAGGGGGATTGACGAATCTGTTCACTTTAACGGAGCTTCATTTGCATGGTGAAAAAAGTTAGTTCATTAGACAGTACTAAAATCTCTGATTCGTGAATTATGATTCTGATCGCTTTTGTGATATAACTTAGATTTTTTTTTTTTGCTAACCCTATGAGATTTACTTTAGTGATTTTATTGTAAGTATATAAAATCAATCGTATATTGATTATTAGATTGATTGATTACTATATATTGATAAATTCTATAAAAATATATATTTATTAGATGTATTAATATGTGTGTGTATGTATAGCAGCAATATAGCAACACTACAAAATATGTCTAAGCTATATCAGAATATATATATATACATTTTGTATTAAAGTATATATTTTGTTAAATTTATACAATTTAAATGTTATAGATATATATAAAATATATTTAAATAGAGTTTAAATGTAATCTCATATGATTATAAAACTATGTTTCTGATTTTCCCATTTTGATAAATCTTAGATATTGTTGTTAATCTCTGATATTTGCTTCAGTGACTTTTATATAACTTTATAAAGCGATTTTCAAATGGATAATGTGTGGTCTTGTTCTTTAATTATCAGATGTAATTTTTATAAATATAGCTTAATGTTTAAAATATTGATACACACACACACACACACACACACACACACACACACACTGGATGGGCTCATGAATATTTAGTTATTTTACGTGACGTACACTTCAGGAACGTGACCGAGTGACGTCAACATCCAGCTCTTCGCCATAGTAGGATTTGAGTTTTGCACTGCGGCGCTGATAGCGCACACGCGGGAGGGACTGTGGCGCAGGGTGGAGCGAGCGGTGCAGACGATCCTCGTGAGATGAAGGTCGTCGTTGAACGTTTGCTGTAACCGGAGTCAGGAAAAGTCACAACTGTTGAATAACGGAAAAGCATGACGTCTTTATGACGTCACGCAGCTCGCCTCATCAACGGCAAGAGGGAAGCAGATGTTACAATATTTAACCGTTTCCCACTATCTAATAGTATAATGAATCAATAATAATAATAAATATATATAAAAAAAATTATATGTGCCTATACGCGATCAATTTTGTGCTCTCTGGGGTGATTTAAAAAAGCTTTAAAAATAATTATTTTCAATTTTAATGTATTAGTGTTAGAACTTTAGTGTTATAAAGTTCCCTCTGACCGTCACCATCATGAAATTAACACGGTGCAATCATACTTTCCATCTTTCATCTCAAACTGGTAAATAAACCTGCCGGGCGGGGCTTTGCTTCGACGTCACGTCTCTGTCGTCATCATTGAGCGACTCGACTGGGTTTGAGCAGATATGATGTTTTAGCGACATTAGAGATGTCGCGCGTGTTTGAAAGGAACACATTCGTATCGATATTTAACTCCAGGTTATTTCTACTTTTATTCAGACCGATAATACCCCGATCACGTGGTGTGGGAAGTCTGTTTGAACCCAAAAAACACAGACCTGCTCGAGGCAGACATGAAGAGGAGGCGCAGAAAGGAGCCTCGAAAGCCTCCTTACGCTTCACTGATCCATTACTGGGTTTCTGCAGGAGCTTCACAGCCTCTGCGTGCAGGACTGAAGCCTTAGGACAGGTGCAATCGACGCACTATCACCTGGTGTACACCTGCAAAGTAAGATCGTATAGGTGTGTGTGTGTGTGTGTGTGAGAGAGAGAGAGAGAAAGAGAGAGAGAGAGAGAGGCAGAGAGAGAGAGAGAGAGGCAGAGAGAGAGAGAGAGAGACAATATTTCTCAGTCATTTACTTCTGTGTTTTGTCTCTTTAGGTGTGCTCCACTCGCTCCATGAAGAAAATATCCAAGGTAGCCTATCACAAGGGTGTCGTCATAGTAACGTGCCCTGGATGCAACAACCACCACGTCATAGCAGATAACCTGAACTGGTTCTCTGATCTGGAGGGGAAAAGGTGTGTGTGGGAAAATGTCTTTGGAAAACAGGGCCGTAAAGCAGGGCTCCCGGTTTCGGAAATGCATGTTTGAGCTGTTTAAACTGAAAGCATCTTAAAATATTAGTGCCATTGTTTCGACTCAAGATGCACGTCAGTTATGTTTTTTTCTAAGGCATATTTATAAAAGCTATTTAACCCTCTGCTGTTCTTTGCTCATTTTAGAGCGGGGGAAAAAGTTTAAGTCCACTACTTCACCGGAGTGGTTCGAGAAACCGTGACCTTTGATGAAATCACTATATTTTTAAGCGCTTTGAGTGTCTATGATAAAGCGATGTATAAATGTAAGGAATTATTATTATATGATAACAGAAAATATCATACACTTGATTCGGAAAAGTTAAATGGATGTTAAAAACAAATAGTCACACTTGTGTTGTTGGCGAATAGGAATTAGGCAAGTATATTTTTATGTGTACAGTTCAATTCAAAAGGAATTAATACATTTAATTTAATAAAAATCAATGCAAAAATTTACACTTTTTTTTATATATATAACACTTACTTTTACTTGCTTTTTTATGCAAAAGGTAGTCTTTGAGTATTTCTAAATATACCGGTATATTAAAATCCTCAACTTAATAAAAATAAGTATTTATATCTAAATAAAACCAGATAATTTACATATTTTTTTAACATATAGAGCGATACAGCTATACTGTATATGGATTCACCATGGTATTATGTAAGTTTTCCTTTTTTTACTCCCACCAGATGGTACTAATCGGTCAAAATTGGTCTCTATTTTTACATGAAATACCGCTTTCATAGAAAATGTTATTATTTTAAATGGGGAAAAAAGTATAATAATTATTGCATAAATACAGATATGCAAAATAAAAAAATGTTACATTTCAGGTTTTCGGTCACTCTTGACTGTGAACAACATAAGTGTTACTCCCAAATTATCCTAATAAGCCTAATCCTGACGTAATCTAAACCGTCTGTGAATCCCTCAAATATGATCAAAATTTCTCAAATATGATCATATTTTTAAAAGTGGAAAAATATTATTTTCTATTTCATCGTTTTTTCTACTCACTATAGTTGTGTAACTACGGATTTATATGATTAGATTTATTTCAATACATTCTTTATCTATTTTCAGACTTTTCTCTAAACCTTTCCCATCCTTGTGGACCCTACTTTGAAAAGCCCTGTTCTAGAGCATTATTGCAAAAGCTTTACTGGATCCTGTGTTTTCCATAGAAACATCGAGGAGATCTTGGCTGCTAAAGGAGAAACAGTGCGGAGAGTTCAAGGGGACGAGGCCCTGGAAGTTGTTGCCGAGGAATCAATAAAGGAGGCGTCAATAAATAATCCAGAAGAACAGAAACCAGCACATCTGAGCGACGGGTCGGACAAAACATGATTGACATTTATGAACATTTATATTGACGACCAGCTCAGATCTAGTAATTGCCAAGAGCTGTTCATTGTATCATATTATTATAGTTTTTATATTATTAAAGTGCTGAAAACAATCAGTTTTTTAAGTGTTTGGCTCCCTCTCGAGGTCACTGCAATATTTTCACTCGAACATCCTTTGATATTTTCAAATGACTCCCATTATATCAGCGACCTTCGATTGGTAAACATCAATACAACCAAGTCCATTGTGGTTTTGGGAAGGATTTTGTTTATTTTGCACACAAAAAAATTTACAAACACAAAAAAGTTGGAAATTTTGAAATGGACTAAAGCGTATCATAAGCAGTGCTGGGTAAGTTAATACAAAAAGTCAGTAATTACTAGCTACCAATTACATCTTCAACTGTAATTAAATTATAGTACTAATTACATGTATTGCATTACTAATTACTTTTAAGTCCCATAACAACCTCGAGCAGTTGAGCAATGCAAGGATAGACAAGAAACTGCACTTTAATTCTTTCAAATAAACAATATGCAATTGCATAAATTATTCTTCAACTAACCAAAGTGTGAAACGGGAGTTGCTTACATTAAAAACACACATTTTAACATTCAATTTTGATGTTTAATTAACTACTGCTTTATAGTCTCTACAGTATTTAATGCAATTACATCAGAAGTGACTAATTAAATTACAGAAAAAATGAAAAGCAGCTAACTTTACATTTTCAAGGGGAAAACAATTAAATAACAGTAATTAGATTTGTAATTAATTACACTCATCACTGATTATAAGTATTACTATAAAGTATAAATGTCTTTTCTGTGAAAATAAATGTAAATGTGCATTTAGTTGGTCAAAAGTTTGCATGGAATAACAATAAAAGTATTATAAACTTAATATGAAAATAGTATTTTCAGTCACCATAAACGCATTTAGAAATTATAAATTATCCTTGAACTGAGCAAAGAGTGTAAAGGTATGTTTTAACTTTAAATGTTGAAGATAAATGCACTATTGCTTTATATTATCTACAGTATTACATCAGAGGTAATTAATTTTAACAGAAAAATAATGCCTTTATATTTTATTATTTACACCAAACACTGATTATAAGTATTACATCATTCAAGAGACTCTTAAAAAAAAGTATATTCTGTGAAAATGTGCATATGGAATAGGTATAAAATAATTCTGAACTTAATTTGTAGAAAGTATATTTTCAAAAAGTCTCCATAAACACATCAGGAGAAATTCTTTTGAACACAATTTGCAATAAGTGATTACTTTGGTTTTCGATACTTTCTACAAAATAATCAAAATAGATTAATCTATGATCCTCTTCTTGGGCTGTAATACTTGTTTGGATATAATTGATAACACATTAAAATTAATGCTCCTTCTTGAGAAGTTTCATATACATAAAGCTAAAGTAATGTCTATTACACCTTCATTTAATTTTCTCTGTAAAGACCTGAAATATTTTGACTCTTTGAATTTAATGACTAAAAGTAAGAGTTATCTCTTATACTAAAAAACGTAATTTACATTATGTAATGTTTTTCCTTGTATGATGTAAGATCTGTTATATGTGTCCCCCAATTTCTTTCTGTTTGTTTTTTCTGACTTTTATTTGTTACACTGCAATGTTATTGTTTGTTTTTCTGAAAGCTTCATAAATAAAAATAAATAAATAACTGATGACTTTGTTGACAAGTGTTGTGGAGTTTGCGCGGGGTCACGTGGCGTGACGCAGCAGCAAAACCATATTGAAACTGAAAATTGAAGTAGAACGGATATCAACGTTGACGCAATGGGCGGGGCTTATTGGTCTGCTCTGATTGGTCAATACAATATAATATATTTATATGTAATATAAATGTGAAATAATTGTTCGAGTTTAAACTCTGCGAAATTTTTCATTTCAAAATATATTAAAACGTGTCATTAAAGCACAACTCGATAAGTTAACGGTCAGAGGATCACGTGACATCTGTTACTTTTCTCAGCGCGGTCCAATCAGAGCCGTTTATGGTTACTAAACAAAACTGTCAAACAACGCTATTACAAAGACTAATAATGCAGTTTCCACTTTTACTTAAGGAACCAGTCTCGGATATGTATAAGATGACGCTTTGTGAACTGTAAAGGTCTCCAGTGAGGCAAACGACATCTTGAGATTTGAATGGGGCTCAATGGGGAAACGCTTTTCTGAGTCGCTGAGCGCCGCGCGCTGGAGGAGAAATGCCCTGTTTCTTGAACTAATGCTGGTCAGTTCAGTAACAGTGGAGGACTTAAGTCAGCCGTGGCTAATAGTGAAACCAGGCGGTAACTGAGCACTCACCGCCCGGACAGCCTCCAGCTGATGACCGATCACATGCACAGCGATTTACTTGAAGGAAACGCAGTTTGTCTTACTGGACCAGCATGAATCCGGCCGGGCTGTTGTGTGAAATTGAGCGGCACCGTCCTTTCCTGATCGGGGTGAGCGGAGGAACAGCCAGCGGAAAGGTACGAAACACCACAAGCATGATGGAAACTGATGCACACTGGCGTTAAATGCATGCAAACCCTGTTGTGTCTTATGTTAGTCACAGTCAACATGTATCTTTTTTTGCTTTACAAAAATAATGCATTGCATTTGCATTTAGGTGAAATGCATGTAAGTTAAACCGTAATGTATAAAATGCACACGAAAACAGCATGCATTAGCTGTCTACACGCAATTAAATGTCATTTTTGCAAACAAATAAACTATAGAAATGACAAAGAGACGTTGTCTTAAAAGCTGATGTTCACTTGTTAGTGTCTGTAATGATATTCAGGCGGATGCAATTACAAGTAGACACCAGTGTCAGTCCGGGTCATTCACTGCTGTTTTTCTCCTGCTAGTCCACGGTGTGTGCCAAAATCATGGAGCTCTTGGGTCAGAACAAGGTGGATCATCACCAGAGGAAGGTGACCATCGTCAGCCAGGACAGTTTCTACCGGATTCTCACTCCAGAACAGAAGGCCAAAGCTTTGAAAGGCCAGTACAACTTTGACCATCCAGGTAAAACAAACAAATAAACTGTAAGAAATGATTCAGCCGTGAATGAAGAGGCTGTTGTCGTTTCTCGCCCTCATATCGTTTGATTTTATGTCCTTACAAAGACTAAATCAGTGGAACGAGGTCAGAAAAGCAAGGTTGGAGCGACACGTGGGTCAGTTTTCACTTCACTGGTATGTTTTCTCTCTCTCAGATGCGTTTGATACGGAGTTCATGTGTCAGACGCTGAAGGATATTGTAGAAGGAAAGGTGGTGGAGGTTCCGACTTATGACTTCGTCACCCATTCCAGGCAATAACACACTTTTTCCCTCTCACACACACACACACACACACACTCTCTCTCTCTTTCTCTTTCTCTCTCTCTCTCTCTCTCTCACACACACTCACACACACTCTTTCTCTCACACACTCTCTCTTTTTCTCTCTCTCACATCACACACACTCTCTCTATCTCACTCACATCACACACTCTTTCTCTCTCTCACACACACACACTCTTTCCATCTCTCACACACACACACACACACACACACACACACACACACACACACACACACACACACACACACACACACACACACACACACACACACACACACACACACACACACACACACACACACACACACACACACACACACACACACACACACACACACACACACACACACACACACACACTAACTCTTTTTCTCTCTCTCACATCACACACTTTTTTTTCTCTCTCTCACACACACACACACACTCATTCTTTCTCTCTCTCACACACACACACACACACTCTCTCTTTTTCTCTCTCTCTCACACACACTCTCTCTCTTTCACTACTCACTAAGGTGTGTGATTGTCCGTCTGATAACGGAGTATTTAATTGTGTGTGTGTGTGTGTGTAGGCTGCCAGAGAAGATATGTGTGTATCCCGCTGATGTGGTGCTGTTTGAGGGGATTCTGGTGTTCTACACACAGGAAGTAAGAGACATGTTTCACATGAAACTGTTCGTCGACACGGACTCAGATGTGCGCCTGTCACGCAGAGGTAATACACACACATCATTAACGCACAAGTGTAGAGAGAGATATTATTTCACTTTATATCATGTAATTTTGTGTGTATATATATACAGCTCTGGAAAAAATTAAGAGACCACTGCAAAATGATAAATTTCTCTTGTTTTACTATTTATAGGTATGTGTTTGGGTAAAATTTAAATTTTTGTTTTATTCTATAAACTACTGACAACATTTTTCCTAAATTCCAAATAAATATTGTAATTGAGAGCATTTATTTGCTGAAAGCCACAACTGGTAAAAATAACAAAACATTGCAGTGGTCTCTTAATTTTTTCCAGAGCTGTATATATATATAATATTTAGCATAACTTTTTATTTGAATTTATGTAAATACTGTTAACACTTCATTTCAGAGTCTTTATTACAGGTTAAATGTAGTTACTGTAGTGATAACAGTAAATTACGCATAATTACATGCAACTAACCCTAAAGCAAGTACGTGTAGTTTACTTATATGTACTTATTTATTACTCAGTACTTAAATGTATAATTACACTGTAATAAGCACATCTTAAAATAAAGTGTAACCAAAATATGAAATGTATGAATAATTACCACAGATGTGAGTTTGCTGTATGATATGTGTGTGTGTGTGTGTGTGTGTGTGTGTGTTCAGTTCTGCGGGACATGAGGAGAGGACGAGATCTGGAGCAGATCCTCTCACAGTACACCACCTTTGTGAAACCGGCCTTTGAAGAGTTCTGCCTTCCGGTGAGAAAACACACAACAACAACAACAACACACACACAACACGCAACACTACACTACACCACCACACCACACCATACCACACACACAACACTACACCATACAACACAACAACAAACCACACAATACCACAATACACAACACCACACACATCACGCAACACTACACAACACCACACACAACACTACACAATACAACACAACAACAACAACACCACACCACACACAACACTACACAATACAACAACACACACAACAACGCACCATACCACACACAACACCACCACACACAACACACAACACCACCACACACAACACAACAACAACAACACCGCACCATACCACACACACAACAACAAACCACACAACACACCACACAATACCACAATACAACACACCACTACAATACACAACACATAACCACAACACCACAATACACAACACATAACAACAACACCCCACAATACACAACAACAAACCACACAACACCACCACACATAGCTCAAACAGTAGAGAGTGGCGCTTGCAACATCAAGGTCATGGGTTCGATTCCCAGGGAAAGCACTGATTAGAATATCAATGTGTTTCTTGAATGCAAAGATAAAAGCATCTGATAAATGCATGAATATAAAAACTAACATTTGATAGTTATTTGACGCTTTCTTGACATCTGAAATCTCTCTCCAACTCAGACCAAGAAATATGCAGATGTCATAATACCTCGTGGAGTCGATAACATGGGTAAATATGACGGGACGCATATTCTTGCCTATATAAAATGATGCAATGTTTTTCAAACCTGTCGCTTCTCTTTTGTCTTGTGAATCTTCAGTGGCAATAAACCTGATTGTTCAGCACATTCAGGACATCCTAAACGGCGACCTCTGCAAATGGCAGAGGGGTTCAGTCAACGGCCACGCCCATGGGCGGAGCCTAAAGAGGGGCGTGGCCGAGCACAGCGAGAAATCGGGCGGAGTCGGGAATCTTCCGGCAAAACGCCCCCTGCTGGAGCCCAGCACGCGACCACATTAACACACAGACTGTCAGGAAACCTCTTCTGCATGCTTCCAACACCTTCTGCTGACCCTCAGCGTGACCTTTGACCTGTAGTCACGTCTCTCTCAAAGAGGAACTGATCAGTATGTGTAAAATAGTTAATGTTCTACATTATCTGTCATATTTGCATATTAATTTGCACTGAAATGATTCCTGTGATAACCTGTACTGATAATCAGTGCCTGTAACACGGAAAAAACACAGCGTTTCACTGCCTGACTCTCAGTGGGATGTCATTTCTCCAGAAAACATGAGATTTTCAGTCAGATATAAAAAGAAAATGAAAAGGTCAACTTGTTTCTTTGCTATTATCAAGAGTATAATGGCATTTTAAACCGTTTCAGCGCTTGATATGGGTGTTCTTGTCTTATCTAGATCATAAAATCATGTTTGGTCAGGTTAAGACTAAATAGATGAAGTAAAATACTTCTAGTGAATTATAGTGATTTAGTATTTAAAATATTAATCTCACTATCACTGACTCTTTGTTTTGTTATAATTTATCACTCTGTTTGAAATTGGTTTTGAAATGTGAATATTTTAAAATACTTTTGCATTTCTTGTACAAACCTTTTTTTATATTAAAGAAAACTTGTGACTTCACATCTCATTCATTTTTGTGTCTGATAAAAGAAATGGTGTCAGAAATAATTACAAAAATAAACATTTAATTATAATTTGTATAGCGCTTTCTTTTTCTTAAATACAGTAGTACTACGAGAAGCAACTATACAAATGAACTGATATATATATACTATTTATATAGTAAAGTGTCATTTATTCCTGTGATTAAAGCTGAATTTATTAGATATAAATACAGTAAAACAGTGTAATATTATATCAGTGTAAAACAGCTGTTTTCTATGTGAATATATATAGTAAAGTGTCATTTATTCCTGTGATTAAAGCTGAATTTATTAGATGATAAATACAGTCAAACAGTGTAATATTATATCAGTGTAAAACAGCTGTTTTCTATGTGAATATATATAGTAAAGTGTCATTTATTCCTGTGATTAAAGCTGAATTTATTAGATGATAAATACAGTAAAACAGTGTAATATTATATCAATGTAAAACAGCTGTTTTCTATGTGAATATATAGTAAAGTGTCATTTATTCCTGTGATTAAAGCTGAATTTATTAGATGATAAATACAGTAAAACAGTGTAATATTATATCAGTGTAAAACAGCTGTTTTCTATGTGAATATATAGTAAAGTGTCATTTATTTCTGTGATTAAAGCTGAATTTATTAGATGATAAATACAGTAAAACAGTGTAATATTATATCAATGTAAAACAGCTGTTTTCTATGTGAATATATAGTAAAGTGTCATTTATTCCTGTGATTAAAGCAGAATTTATTAGATGATAAATACAGTAAAACAGTGTAATATTATATCAGTGTAAAACAGCTGTTTTCTATGTGAATATATAGTAAAGTGTCATTTATTCCTGTGATTAAAGCTGAATTTATTAGATGATAAATACAGTAAAACAGTGTAATATTATATCAATGTAAAACAGCTGTTTTCTATGTGAATATATAGTAAAGTGTCATTTATTTCTGTGATTAAAGCTGAATTTATTAGATGATAAATACAGTAAAACAGTGTAATATTATATCAATGTAAAACAGCTGTTTTCTATGTGAATATATAGTAAAGTGTCATTTATTCCTGTGATTAAAGCTGAATTTATTAGATGATAAATACAGTCAAACAGTGTAATATTATATCAGTGTAAAACAGCTGTTTTCTATGTGAATATATATAGTAAAGTGTCATTTATTCCTGTGATTAAAGCTGAATTTATTAGATGATAAATACAGTAAAACAGTGTAATATTATATCAATGTAAAACAGCTGTTTTCTATGTGAATATATAGTAAAGTGTCATTTATTTCTGTGATTAAAGCTGAATTTATTAGATGATAAATACAGTAAAACAGTGTAATATTATATCAATGTAAAACAGCTGTTTTCTATGTGAATATATAGTAAAGTGTCATTTATTCCTGTGATTAAAGCAGAATTTATTAGATGATAAATACAGTAAAACAGTGTAATATTATATCAGTGTAAAACAGCTGTTTTCTATGTGAATATATAGTAAAGTGTCATTTATTCCTGTGATTAAAGTTGTATTTTCAGCATCATTACTCCAGTCTTCTGTCACATGATCCTTCATAAATCATGATGATTTGATGCTCAACAAACATTTATGATTACTATCTGTTGAAAACAGTTGTGCCGCTGAAATATTTTTGAGGATTTGTTTCAGCATGTATTTGAACCAGAAATGTTTTTTAACATTATAAATGTCATAATACTCTCTCCCTTTTTTATTTAACCCTTTAAACTGAACAGTTTTAATAATAATACTAATAATAATAATTGCTGACCGGTTCAGTGAACAGTGCGCTATGAAACACAAGCTAAATGTAGTACTGGTACAAAGTACAAACAATACAAAGAGCAGTTTTATTGGTGGTTGAATATACAGGATGTTAAAGGTGTAACAGGAAAAAAATTCCCAAGAGTCAGTAAACGTCGTCATCATCTCAGACGGCACCAACACACACTCAAGAAAGTGTTTAGCTTCCGTTCTCCCATATATGAACAACAACGTTCTGTTAAAAATAAAAATACTGCGTGTGCCCACACACACACACACACACACTCTCTCTCGCATACACAAATATACATACTCTCTCTCACTCACAGAGAGAGAGACAAGCGCGCACACACACACACACACACACACACACACACACACACACACACACACACACACTCACACATACAGAGAGAGACAAGCGCGCACACACACACACACACAGAGACAAGCGCGCACACACAGACACTCTCACACACACACACTCTCTCTCACACTCACACATACAGAGAGAGACAAGCGCGCGCACACACACACACACACACACACACTCACACATACAGAGAGACAAGCGCGCACACACAGACACACACACACACACACACACACTCTCTCTCACACACACACACACACACTCTCTCTCACTCACACATACAGAGAGAGACAAGCGCGCACACACGGACACTCACTCACACAGACACACACACTCTCTCACTCACACACACACACTCACTCACTCACTCACTCACTCACTCACAGAGAGAGACAAGCGCGCACACACGGACACTCACTCACACAGACACACACACTCTCTCACTCACACACACACACTCACTCACTCACTCACTCAGAGACAGAGACAAGCGCGCGCGCACACACACACACACACACACACACACACACACACACACACACACACACACACACACACACACACGCAGAGAGACAAGCGCGCACACACAGACACTCACTCACGCACACACACACACAGACTCACACACACCGACTCACTCACACACACAGTGAGAGAGAGACCAGCGTGCAAACACACACACACACACACACACACACACACACACACACACACACTCTGTCGCCCAGAGATCACAGCATATTCAGTCCTTGTGTTTTTTTGCCTCATAATGTTAGTTATTTTAGTGCATGACTCATTTGGTTTGAAAATATATTTCCTCATAACTGCCCTCTACATAACGGGGATTATACTTCACAACTGTACATGTACATTTATACAGAAAATAATATCATACACATCCCAAAAGAATCAAACTCATCCACATGCATGCTGTCAAACTGCTCGTCAACACTAAGCCCCGCCCCTCTCTGTGACATCACAGCGTGCAACACCAAATCTTCGGGTAATTTTGTGCCATAATAATCAAGACATAAAATGCTAAATTAATTTTGAATAAAGGGAATGGAAAAAAAGCAGGTTTTTGGGACCATTAGTGGAGTTTTTGCATTTTGACACTTTTTTCATGAATATCAAGCATTTTCCCATAAGCCTCATTCATAAAGCATGAGCAGAACAAAACATTTTGTTCTGATTTGTTTATAATCCATTTCTTTAGTGTTGAACAGAACGCAACTTGCATAAATATCTGAAAAAAATGAACAATTAGCATTTCTAAATCGTGTTCTGCTTATGGTTGATGAATGCGAACTTTAAAATTAAAATGGCATCAATGGAGTACAAATACCACCATTTGTTTCTTCGTTAGAAATGCACTTAACGATTGTTTTGGCACTTTATATTGCGCAAGCTGTTCCGAGGAAGAAATATGCATGAAAAGAAACTCATGAAAATTTTAAGGCGCACACATTCTCACGGGATTCTCGGGGCGTTGCGACGAGGTAAACGCTCATAACGAGGGTTGCACATGGTCACACACAAAATAATAAAGCAAGTCCAAACGTCCAGTTCATCCTTTAATGTTCAAATATATTCCACTTATCGCCGTCTGTCAAAACAGATCAGTTTCCTTATAAAACGGTTATAGGATTGCACACACGTCTTTCCCAATAATAATGTTACTGAAGGAATCGCAGGTTGAATCGGGGCAAACTGTACGTCCCAATGGGACGAACAAACAAGAACTCACTCCATCAGGCACAGTGTATTAATATTAAACCAACCAAACCCTCTTAGAGTGTCTTTCTGCACATCCACACATCAAGCAAGTTGTGAGGATGAGGCTTAATATCACAGCGTTCGGGTCCTCGTGAGCGCGTGCGAGTGCGAATCTGTGTATTTGTATATTGATACTGAATTAGGATTCCCCTATTGAGCTTTTAAGTCAACAATTAGGGGAAAATACTGCCAATGTCTCAGTTTAATCGGTGGAAATTGGAGCTTGCATGTCTGGTTCAGCCAATTCATCTCCAGAACCGGATGAGGAACTCTAGTGCGGGTTCCCAAGGCTCTGCTGGAGGTTCAGGTCTCACCGTGTGTATATATATATTTTGTCTCTGAGCTTCTAGGTCTTCTCCTCTCGCTCCGTCCTGCGCCGAGAGATGTTTCGGGGTTTGATCTTGAGCGAGAGTTCCCATAATGCCTCCTCCGCCAGGTGATCGCTGAAGTCGTTGAAGAACGAGACGATGTCTTCGTTACGTTTCAGTTCGTAGTGTCTACAAAGACAATTAAGGTAAAAAAATTTTTGGGGGATTTAATCTTTTACTGGAGAAATCGGCAAAAATGTCAAAGTGAAATGTGCAGATTAATATAAAATGTGAAATGTTTAGATTAATAAAAATATTATTACTACAAACATTACTATAATTCATCCATAAAATCATAAAAATGTAAACCGCTTAAACTCGAAAATATATAATGTTAAAAATAGGACAAAAAACAATGACAGTCATAATGATGCCAAGTTAATAAAATTACAGTAGAAATTATGTAAATTAAAGGTATGACAAACACAATTATGGCAAGATATAATTATGATTTACTTACGTCATAATTGTTTGTTTGTCAATTTCTATTTTGCCAATCATGACTGTTAATTAAATTTTCAATTCATACCCTATTATTTCAACTTTTTCTAAAATATGTCATTATTTATATCCTAAGTGTATTAACTTACGCCATAATTATGACTGTAATAATTGTTTTTTGTCAATTTCAACTTTAATCCCATGATTATAACTGTCATTATGAGATAAATATTCAAAATTAATACAAAAAATACAATGACAAATTAAAATGATAAATTATTAAAAGTCCCCCACACACACATTTCGACTTTTGCCAATTTTTACTGTCAATTTGAACTTTTACCTCAATGACTTAACCTTTTTATATCATAATAACGTTTTATCCTTTGACTCAATATCTCATCATTTCAACCTTTTATGCCATGATTATGTTTTTCATTTGACGTCATGATTGTGACTTAAAACATGAGGTAACACTTTATTTTAAGGTGACTTCGTTACACTTTACTACCGCAATTATTATAGTAATACCATTAAATTATGCATAATCACAAGTTACTAACCCTAACCGTAACTCCACAGCAAGTACATATAGTTAATTAATGTTATTTAGGACAATGCAACTGGGTCACCTCACAATAAACTGCAACCAAACATGTTTATTTATTTTTTAAATATGAGTGAATGATGGATGTTTGATTTGACCGCAGCCTTTACTGCCTCATTGCTTATTATCACAAGTGTGTGAGAGTGAAGTCAAACGCGGCTCTCAGGCCAGAGGATCACTCACACTTGCTGGAAGCGTCTCATGCTGTCCAGAATGTTGAACTGCTGCCAGCGCTTGGAGAAATTCACTTTCCCCTCAATAAAATCCGGGTTTCCGAGGTGAACAAACGTCAGGTCCTGTAGGATCAAACCCCTGCAGCGAACAAAACACATTACCAAAACTATACCATTCTGCCATTTGAATATCTAAAAGTACATTTAATATACACGAGCTGATTATTAAAGTTTTGCATATAAATGTATTTAAATATGAAGTTTCAGCAATGGTTCAATTATAAATAAAATTATATACACACACATATATACATATAATATATATATATTAAAATTTTATTTATTTATTATTATTTTATTTTTTGTTATTAATTTATTTAAATACTACTTTTTTACTTTGCTTGAAATATGATTTTAGTTTCAGCAATTCAATTACTTAGTTTAATTATAAAATTATATATACACACACACACATATACACATTATATATATATATATATATATATATATATATATATATATATATATATATAAAATTGTAGAATTAATAAATATATATTAATTCTACAATTATGTATAATGTATATATAATACATTATACATTTTATCTGCTGAATTTAAATATTTAAATTCCGCAGATAAAATATATAATAACAAAAAATGTATAAATTATTATATTCAATAATTATATTGAATTTTGTCTGGTTATATGTATTTAAATTCTTATATATATATATATATATATATATATATATACACACACACACCCATACATACATACACACACATGTATATATACATACACACACACATATATACACACACACACACACACATACATACATATATACATACATATATTTATACATACATACATATATACATACATATATACACACACATGTATATATACATACACACACACACACACATACATATATACATATATACATACATATATATATATATATATATATATATATATATATATACATACATACATACATACATATATATATACATACATACATACATATATATACACATATATACATATATTTTAAAAAGTTATACATATTTAAATTTAAACATTAATATATATTTAAATTCAGCAGATGCACAGAAAATCGTTAGTTACATACGAAAACCAGACAAAATACTTTGGTAAAATATAATATTATGACTAAAATCAATCATAAATGTTGCATCAAAAACTAATAACTGAAATAAATGGGTTTAATTTGAAAAACTAAAAAAATGAATAAAGCTGATATAAAAATAGATAAAACATTTGAAAATTGAAATCTGAAACATACTGATACAGTCTAGAATAGAGTAAATACAAGTCATTCTACAATAACAACGATGCATGTATTTTTCTATGTAGGTCAAAATTCAATGTCAAACCTCCTAAACTTTGTGAAAGATAGAAATGTGTGCTTTTCTAACTCTCAAAAGTTACAGAACAGGGAGATTATTGGCTTGAGGCTGAAAGGGAAGACTTTAATGAGCATGAAATGAGTTATTTCCTTTTCCAACTCCTGGAAGTTGTATTTGGGCACAGTTTGGTCTGGTTTCACACACACACACACACACACACACACACACTCACAGATAGGGAATACATGGAGGCTCCACTTCGGCCAGAGCCGCTCTGTATGCTCGGAAGGACGACGAGCTGTCAATCAGAGTGCAGTACTCCTCCAAGCCCTGGAAAAAAAGAGGTTTCAAAAATCAATCTGCTTTCATTGAGGACTCCCTTCAGACGTGACGCGACTGACCTCAGACGTCTGTTTCTGCCATTCCAGCCGTCTGATTGGTGCAGAGTCCAGCGCAGAGAGAATCGCCAAATAAGAGTTGAAGTTATTCAGTTTCCGCAAGTGCTACGGACCAGAGGAAAACATCACTCGTCACTCAGACGACAGAGGAAGGGAAAAATCGCACAATGGCTTCATGCATGTGTGCGTTACCTTCATGATTTTGATGAATTTGAGCAGCAGTTTCTCTCGGTCCTGAGCTTTCTCCTGCTGGATGATTATAGAGCGCACCCTACAGGACAGGAGGAATCACACAGGGAACAAGCAGGGCATGAGCAGGACGTTCTCCATAACCAGAGCTAAAAATATCTACTTACAAGTGTAGATAATTCAGGTCAGATACTTTTACATTCATGCATTTATCAGATGTGACTTGCATTGCATTCAAGAAACACAGAGATTAATATAAAGTAGTAATATAGATAATTATATGATTATTAATTGTAGAATTAATTAATAGAAAAATAATAAAAGTGAAAATAAAAGCTTGTTTACATTTACATTTATCAGATGCTTTTATCCAAAGCAACTTGCATTGCATTCAAGAAACAGATTGACATTCTAATCAGTTCTTGCTTTCCCTGGGAATCGAACCCATGACCTTGATGTTGCAAACACCACTCTCTACTGTTAGAGCGACAGGAAAGCTTGCTCTTAAAACTGATTAAAAAAAAAAGTTTTATATAAGCAGCATGGAAGTCCTTTCAAATGTAAACAGCAGCATTTTTGGTCTTTGATATTCACAGTTTTTTTGATTAATTGCACAGTTTACTTTGATTTAATCATCTAAAATAAGCCAAATTCTGTAACATTCCATGTAAAGTAAATTTTTAAGACCGGATTCTGTGATTCATAGGGCTCTAGATGGATATATAGGAACATATGTTGTACCAGTAGCTCATGTTGTTAAAGTGCTCTGTGAACTGGGTCAGATTGGGACTTTTCTCTTCGTTCTGTTCCTTCGCCCAAAGCAGCACCTCAGGAATCTGAAGACAGAGACGCAAACAGGTTACAGCGCATCACTCTTTACACCCACAAACCTCAAAGCGCTTTTCCATCTCCCCATCTGCGCTTGTTACCTCGATCTTGTAGAAAAGTTCTGCGTCCAGCAACGTCAGCTGATCTGCGATCTCATGACTGCGGAAATCATGCAGCGTGCCGGGCCTTGGGAGAAAGAGCCGGTTAAACACAGCCAAGACGAGATCAATCCTGATGACCCTGAACTTTGACCTTCACCTGGCAGAGACGCCCCGCGCGGCGAGAGGCTTGAGCGTGTGCACGTGCCGCAGGAGCCGCTTCTGCTCCACTTTATCCAGGATGTTCTTGCGCAGGACCCTCGCCAGACTCAGCTCCCCGTTACAGACCAGCCGGAACACCAGATCCATCAACTGCCGCAGGATATCCTCCGTCAACTCCACCAGACTGACACGCAAACACAACCAATCACACACTCACATCCAAACACTTGGGGTCAGGAAGATCTCTTCAGGAGAGTAATAATGATGATTCAGCAAGAACAGAGTGAAAACAGATTTACATTACCAATAAATGAACTATTCATGGTTTCAAGCAGCACAACTAATAATAATCATAAATGTTTGTTGAGCATCAAATCATCATATTAGAATGATTTGTGAAGATCATGTGACACTGAATGATGCTGAAAATTCAGCTTTAATCACAGGAATAAATGACACTTTACTATATATTCACATAGAAAACAGCTGTTTTACACTGATATAATATTACACTGTTTTACTGTATTTATCATCTAATAAATTCAGCTTTAATCACAGGAATAAATGACACTTTACTATATATTCACATAAAAAACAGCTGTTTTACACTGATATAATATTACACTGTTTTACTGTATTTATCATCTAATAAATTCAGCTTTAATCACAGAAATAAATGACACTTTACTATATATTCACATAGAAAACAGCTGTTTTACACTGATATAATATTACACTGTTTTACTGTATTTATCATCTAATAAATTCAGCTTTAATCACAGGAATAAATGACACTTTACTATATATTCACATAAAAAACAGCTGTTTTACATTGATATAATATTACACTGTTTTACTGTATTTATCATCTAATAAATTCTGCTTTAATCACAGAAATAAATGACACTTTACTATATATTCACATAGAAAACAGCTGTTTTACACTGATATAATATTACACTGTTTTACTGTATTTATCATCTAATAAATTCTGCTTTAATCACAGAAATAAATGACACTTTACTATATATTCACACAGAAAACAGCTGTTTTACATTGATATATTACACTGTTTTACTGTATTTATCATCTAATAAATTCAGCTTTAATCACAGGAATAAATGACACTTTACTATATATTCACATAGAAAACAGCTGTTTTACATTGATATAATATTACACTGTTTTACTGTATTTATCATCTAATAAATTCTGCTTTAATCACAGAAATAAATGACACTTTACTATATATTCACATAGAAAACAGCTGTTTTACACTGATATAATATTACACTGTTTTACTGTATTTATCATCTAATAAATTCAGCTTTAATCACAGGAATAAATGACACTTTACTATATATTCACATAGAAAACAGCTGTTTTACATTGATATAATATTACACTGTTTTACTGTATTTATCATCTAATAAATTCTGCTTTAATCACAGAAATAAATGACACTTTACTATATATTCACATAGAAAACAGCTGTTTTACACTGATATAATATTACACTGTTTTACTGTATTTATCATCTAATAAATTCAGCTTTAATCACAGGAATAAATGACACTTTACTATATATTCACATAGAAAACAGCTGTTTTACACTGATATAATATTACACTGTTTTACTGTATTTATCTAATAAATTCAGCTTTAATCACAGAAATAAATGACACTTTTCTATATATTCACATAGAAAACAGCTGTTTTACATTGATATAATATTACACTGTTTTACTGTATTTATCATCTAATAAATTCTGCTTTAATCACAGGAATAAATGACACTTTACTATATATTCACATAGAAAACAGCTGTTTTACACTGATATAGTATTACACTGTTTTACTGTATTTATCATCTAATAAATTCAGCTTTAATCACAGGAATAAATGACACTTTACTATATATTCACATAGAAAACAGCTGTTTTACACTGATATAGTATTACACTGTTTTACTGTATTTATCATCTAATAAATTCAGCTTTAATCACAGGAATAAATGACACTTTACTATATATTCACATAGAAAACAGCTGTTTTTGTTCAGCTGTTTTGACGCCTCAACTAAATAAAAATATTGCGTTCCAATTTAAAAAAAATCTTGAATAAATCGTCTGAACGAACCGATTTGCTAAAAGAAACATTTCTTATTATCATCGATGTTGAAAACAGTTGTGTTGCTTCATATATTTGTAAAAACCATGATGCATTTTGTTCAGGAATCGGGACTAAATTTAAATCATAAATCAAAAGGATTTTTCGCCAGAGGGAATGAATGAATGAATGAATAAATGAATGGTGGCTAGTTCATATAACTTAAATAGCTTCATTTAACATAGCTTTGATTCATTCCTCTTAAACAGTTATCGGTCTTTTGTTAGTAGTCTGATGTAAAGCTTGACTATTTCATTAGAAAATGAAAGTGAAGGATGTGAACAAGCATGCATTTACTCACCAGAGTTCATCCACAACTCTCACCAGGACGAAGAACGTGTTTTTACTGACACGCTTCTTAAAGGTGTCTGGACTGTGACAGAAGCGTGTGTATGTGCAGCGGAGTTAAGAAACACACACACACACACACATATATATATAGATGATACGATTGAAAGGATATCTGTGGTGTAGTTTTTTGATGAGGTCTTCGGGTGTTATGAAGGTTCTATAGGTGGTGAGAAAAGCCTCACAGTACAACACCAAATCTGCAACACAAGCAGAGGAAAACCATTAAAAGATGCACAGCAAACCTCACAAACACAGATACACACACACACACACACACACACATGCAGAATACTGAACAATCTTCATATGAAGAAAGGATGTGAATTACCTTTGCGGTCTGTTTCTGTAGCGTGAACTAACAGAATATCACCGGAACCGGCTCTCACATCAGGACCATCATCACTCTATCCGAGAGAGAGAGAGAGAGAGAGAGAGAGAGAGAGAGAGAGAGTTATTACTGCAGCTCACGGAAGACAAGCTCAGTTTGGCTCCGGATGCCGATCGCAGCACTGCACCAGCTCACGGAGTGTGTGTGAGTGTGCGTGTGTGTGTGCGTGTGTGTGCATGTGTGTGTTTGAGTGTGTGTGTGTGTGTGTGTGTTTGAGCGTTTGAGTGCATGTGTGTGTTTGAGCGTGTGTGTGTGAGTGTGTGTTTGAGCGTGTGTGTGTGAGTGGGTGTTTGAGTGCGTGTGTTTGAGTGTGTGTGTGTGTGAGTGTGTGTTTGAGCGTTTGAGTGCGTGTGCGTGTTTGAGTGCGTGTGCGTGTTTGAGTGCGTGTGCGTGTTTGAGTGCGTGTGCGTGTTTGAGTGCGTGTGTGTGAGTGCGTGTGCGTGTTTGAGTGCGTGTGCGTGTTTGAGTGCGTGTGCGTGTTTGAGTGCGTGTTTGAGTGCGTGTGCGTGTTTGAGTGCGTGTGCGTGTTTGAGTGCGTGTGCGTGTTTGAGTGCGTGTGTGTGTGTGAGTGCGTGTGTGTGTGTGAGTGCGTGTGTGTGTGTGAGTGCGTGTGTGTGTGTGAGTGCGTGTGTGTGTTTGAGTGCGTGTGTGTTTGAGTGCGTGTGTGCGTTTGAGTGCGTGTGCGCGTTTGAGTGCGTGTGCGCGTTTGAGTGCGTGTGCGCGTTTGAGTGCGTGTGCGCGTGTGTTTGAGTGCGTGTGTGTGTGTGTTTGAGTGCGTGTGTGTGTTTGAGTGCGTGTGTGCGTTTGAGTGCGTGTGCGCGTTTGAGTGCGTGTGCGCGTGTGTTTGAGTGCGTGTGTGTGTGTGTTTGAGTGCGTGTGTGTGTGTGTTTGAGTGCGTGTGTGCGTTTGAGTGCGTGTGCGCGTTTGAGTGCGTGTGCGCGTGTGTTTGAGTGCGTGTGTGTGTGTGTTTGAGTGCGTGTGTGCGTTTGAGTGCGTGTGTGCGTTTGAGTGCGTGTGTGCGTTTGAGTGCGTGTGTGCGTTTGAGTGCGTGTGTGCGTTTGAGTGCGTGTGCGCGTTTGAGTGCGTGTGCGCGTTTGAGTGCGTGTGCGTGTTTGAGTGCGTGTGCGTGTTTGAGTGCGTGTGTGTGAGTGCGTGTGCGTGTTTGAGTGCGTGTGCGTGTTTGAGTGCGTGTGCGTGTTTGAGTGCGTGTGCGTGTGCGTGCGTGTGTGTGTGAGTGCGTGTGCGTGTTTGAGTGCGTGTGCGTGTTTGAGTGCGTGTGCGTGTTTGAGTGCGTGTTTGAGTGCGTGTGCGTGTTTGAGTGCGTGTGCGTGTTTGAGTGCGTGTGCGTGTTTGAGTGCGTGTGTGTGTGTGAGTGCGTGTGTGTGTGTGAGTGCGTGTGTGTGTTTGAGTGCGTGTGTGTGTTTGAGTGCGTGTGTGTGTTTGAGTGCGTGTGTGCGTTTGAGTGCGTGTGCGCGTTTGAGTGCGTGTGCGCGTTTGAGTGCGTGTGCGCGTGTGTTTGAGTGCGTGTGTGTGTGTGTTTGAGTGCGTGTGTGTGTGTGTTTGAGTGCGTGTGTGCGTTTGAGTGCGTGTGCGCGTTTGAGTGCGTGTGCGCGTTTGAGTGCGTGTGCGTTTGAGTGCGTGTGTTTGAGTGCGTGTGTGTGTGTGTTTGAGTGCGTGTGTGTGTGTGTTTGAGTGCGTGTGTGTGTGTGTTTGAGTGCGTGTGTGCGTTTGAGTGCGTGTGCGCGTTTGAGTGCGTGTGCGTGTGTGTTTGAGTGCGTGTGCGTGTGTGTTTGAGTGCGTGTGTGCGTTTGAGTGCGTGTGTGCGTTTGAGTGCGTGTGTGCGTTTGAGTGCGTGTGTGCGTTTGAGTGCGTGTGTGCGTTTGAGTGCGTGTGCGCGTTTGAGTGCGTGTGTGTGAGTGCGTGTGCGTGTTTGAGTGCGTGTGTGTGAGTGCGTGTGCGCGTTTGAGTGCGTGTGCGTGTTTGAGTGCGTGTGCGTGTTTGAGTGCGTGTGTGTGAGTGCGTGTGCGTGTTTGAGTGCGTGTGCGTGTTTGAGTGCGTGTGCGCGTTTGAGTGCGTGTGTGTGAGTGCGTGTGCGTGTTTGAGTGCGTGTGTTTGAGTGCGTGTGCGCGTTTGAGTGCGTGTGCGTGTTTGAGTGCGTGTGTGTGAGTGCGTGTGCGTGTTTGAGTGCGTGTGCGTGTTTGAGTGCGTGTGCGTGTTTGAGTGCGTGTGCGTGTTTGAGTGCGTGTGTGTGAGTGCGTGTGCGTGTTTGAGTGCGTGTGCGTGTTTGAGTGCGTGTTTGAGTGCGTGTGCGTGTTTGAGTGCGTGTGCGTGTTTGAGTGCGTGCGTGTTTGAGTGCGTGTGCGTGTTTGAGTGCGTGTGTGTGTGTGAGTGCGTGTGTGTGTGTGTGAGTGCGTGTGTGTGTGTGAGTGCGTGTGTGTGTGTGAGTGCGTGTGTGTGTGTGAGTGCGTGTGTGTGTTTGAGTGCGTGTGTGTGTTTGAGTGCGTGTGTGTGTTTGAGTGCGTGTGTGCGTTTGAGTGCGTGTGCGCGTTTGAGTGCGTTGTGCGCGTGTGTTTGAGTGCGTGTGTGCGTGTGTTTGAGTGCGTGTGTGTGTGTGTTTGAGTGCGTGTGTGCGTTTGAGTGCGTGTGCGCGTTTGAGTGCGTGTGCGCGTGTGTTTGAGTGCGTGGTGTTTGAGTGCGTGTGCGTGTTTGAGTGCGTGTGCGTGTTTGAGTGCGTGTGCGTGTTTGAGTGCGTGTGCGTGTTTGAGTGCGAGTGCGTGTGTGTGTGTGAGTGCGTGTGTGTGTTTGAGTGCGTGTGTGTGTTTGAGTGCGTGTGTGTGTTTGAGTGCGTGTGTGCGTTTGAGTGCGTGTGCGCGTTTGAGTGCGTGTGCGCGTGTGTTTGAGTGCGTGTGTGTGTGTGTTTGAGTGCGTGTGTGTGTGTGTTTGAGTGCGTGTGCGCGTTTGAGTGCGTGTGCGCGTTTGAGTGCGTGTGCGCGTTTGAGTGCGTGTGCGCGTTTGAGTGCGTGTGCGCGTTTGAGTGCGTGTGCGCGTTTGAGTGCGTGTGCGCGTTTGAGTGCGTGTGTGCGTTTGAGTGCGTGTGTGCGTTTGAGTGCGTGTGTGCGTTTGAGTGCGTGTGTGCGTTTGAGTGCGTGTGTGCGTTTGAGTGCGTGTGTGCGTTTGAGTGCGTGTGTGCGTTTGAGTGCGTGTGCGTGTTTGAGTGCGTGTGTGAGTGCGTGTGCGTGTTTGAGTGCGTGTTTGAGTGCGTGTGTGTGAGTGCGTGTGTGTTTGAGTGCGTGTGCGTGTTTGAGTGCGTGTGTGTGTTTGAGTGCGTGTGTGCGTTTGAGTGCGTGTGTGTGCGTGAGCGCGTTTGTGTGTGTGTGTGTGTGTGTTTGAGTGCGTGTGTGTGTGTTTGAGTGCGTGTGTGTGTGTTTGAGTGCGTGTGTGTGTGTTTGAGTGCGTGTGTGTGTGTTTGAGTGCGTGTGTGTGTGTTTGAGTGCGTGTGTGTGTTTGAGTGCGTGTGTGTGTTTGAGTGCGTGTGTGTGTTTGAGTGCGTGTGTGTGTGTTTGAGTGCGTGTGTGTGTGTTTGAGTGCGTGTGTGTGTGTTTGAGTGCGTGTGTGTGTGTTTGAGTGCGTGTGTGTGTGTTTGAGTGCGTGTGTGTGTGTTTGAGTGCGTGTGTGTGTGTTTGAGTGCGTGTGTGTGTGTTTGAGTGCGTGTGTGTGCATGTGTGCATGTGTGTGCATGTGCGTGCGTGTGTGTTTGAGTGTGTGTGTGTGTGTGTGTGTTTGGATGCATCTGTGTTTGAGTGTGTGTGTGTGTGTGTGTGTATAGACATAGATACATACACACACACATACAAAGTACTCTTTATTGAAACATCTATGACTTTTCTGATTTGATTAATTTTCCCAACTTTTCTCAGCCTGAATTTACTTTAAAATATGCAAATTTTTACATATTAAGCATGATACACAATATTTAATAAATGCCTAAATAAAGCCACAATTAAATAAATGGATGGAGGTTTATTACAGGTTTTGAACAGATCCGGTTATGAAACGTTAAAGAGCGTCATTACCTCTGCTTTGAGCGTGATGCGATTCATAATGTCATTATGATCAATGAGGGATAATTCATCAACATCATCAATCTGACCATGACTGGCTTCTTTCGGCCTGTGAGCGAGAGAAAAGAAATAATTACACTGCCACACAACACAACACAACACAACACAATACACAAGCAGGAAGACTTCATGAGAACTCATACCTGTCCTTAGACAACGCCTCCTTGCTATTGGACGTTTGGATGTGGAGTGTGTGAGAGGTGTGGGGTGTGTGAGGCGAGTGCTCCTGAAGCCCATCATCACACGAAGAGATGTCCTGAACAATAATAATTTAAAAAGAGAAGAATAAGACTCCAACACACTCACTCTGACACAACAACACACACGTGGGCACTTACGGGGCGGTGTGTGTTGTCTCCGTTGGCTTGCGTGGACGAGTACAGGTTCACATACTCTCCCTCTCCACCTTCATCAACACTTTCACTCTGTGGCAAAATCAAATCACAGGCAGCAATTATTCCCCATCACACACACACACACACACACACACACATTGTTTCTGCTGCTCACGGTTCGTCTTACGAATGTCAACCCGAACAAAATTCCTCTAAATGCACCTAAAAATGTACATTTTATGAGGAAAAGAGATTTTCCGTGCTGTCGCGATCCCAATCGGTTATGATGATTGTTATGAATAATATTACTGGCATAAATAATTAGTTAATAATTTAGTTGCTTTTTGCAGATCCGTGTGAAAGCACAAAGGAAGAATGTTTCCGTTTTTAGTACATCGTTGTCGTGCAAAAGTACACTAAATCTAAAAGCATAAAAAAGCATGACTTGACATAAAATTAACATTAAGAATTTCATTGCAACATTTCTAATTTTATTTTTGTAGTCAAAGCTGAAACACTAAATGAACTCAGACTTACAGACAAACTAAAGTGACACGGGGACGGAAAAACATGAAAAATGACACATTAATCACCATATAGACTAAAAATAATTCTAAAATCTATATAGACATCGTTTTTAATAATAGAAAAAATTATATATGTATATTTTATATTTAATTTATACTTTAAATGTAAATATATTAAATATTATTTATATTTTTAAACATAAAAAGAAAACAAAATGACTAAAAGAAATGACTATAAAAAGAAAACTTGACAATTGCTAATAAAAATGTTTGACAAAATTTCTAATAAAATTGTTTGACAAAATTCCTAATACAATTTTGACAAAATGTCTAATACCATTTTGACAAAATGTCTAATACAATTTTGACAAAATTTCTAATACAATTTTGACAAAATTTCTAATACAATTTTGACAAAATTTCTAATACAATTTTGACAAAATTTCTAATACAATTTTGACAAAATTTCTAATACAATTTTGACAATTTCTAATACAATTTTGACAAAATTTCTAACTAAAACTTTAACAAAATTTATAATAGTCTATTCATTTCAAAATAACACTGTCCAGGACTCCACATGTGAATATTTCAAATATTTCACTGAAATCAGAAGTTATGAGACACAGAAATGACATTTAAAATATATTTAACACTAGATGGCGTCGATGCGCACGTTTACTCTATTGTCTTACTATTGCATTCTTGCATGAAGCTTTTTTCTTTGTATTTTACACACACACACACACACACACACACACACACACACACACACACACACACACACACACACACACACACACACACACACACAAAGTACCCCTAATGCAACAGTCCACATTATATTTTGAGATAAAGTATAAGAGATAATGTTTCATGCGTGTTTCTAACACAAAACTGTGGAAGTTTCAGTGGAAATACTTCACATACAGCTGTCATATATGATGCATTATAAAGGTATTCATAATGTACATTGTATCGTTTCATGATTAATCACAAGTTAAAATGCAAAACGATATTTGTAGATTCTTTGTTAAATCTGATATTGGTTGTTGTGTTTATGCATTAAACTTTCTAAAGGTGTAATAATGACTAGATAAATATAATTATTCATCATACAGTTAACTATAAGGTGCATAACAAGTGCAGAATTAAATGCATTAAAGACGTATTACACAGAGGCTTTATGTAAAGTTTTACCAAAATGGTTATTCTGATAACTACTGAAATGTGTTTGTGTGTGTGTGTGTGCACGTGCGTTTTTGCTTCTGTGTGTGTGTGCGTGTTCTGGCGTGCATGCGTGTGTGTGTGCATGCGTGTATTCCTGTGTGTTCTTGTGTATGTGTGTTCTTGCGTGCATGTGTGTTCTTATGTGTGTGTATTCTTTCACGTTTGTGTGTGTGTGTATTCATTCCTGTGTGTTCTTGTGTATGTGTGTGTTCTTATGTGTGTGTGTTTGTATTCTTACATGTTTGTGTGTGTGTGTGTGCGCGATCTTGCGTCCGTGTGCGTGTTCCCTACGTGTGTGTGTGTGTGTTCTTGCGTGTGCATGTGTGTGTGTTTACCGCAGAGGTAAGAAGCGAGTCAGAAAGAGAAGACTCAGAAGGAAGACAGACGGCCAGAGAGACCAGAGAGCTGGTCAAGGACCCGTTTGAAACACCACCACCATCCAGAGCTCTGCCGACACTGGTGGAGCCAACCGGGTCAGAACTCTGCAACTGGTCAAAACAGAAGAGAAGAAAAGAAATGGGAGAGGAAAGACGGAATCAGAGGAAGTATTTGGAATAAATCTGAAAAGAAGGGAAAAGTTTAGAGAACGGAGAGAGAATCTTTTCTATTCTGTGAACAGCAGAACAGCAGTCGCTAAAGAGAGAACAAACTCCATCAGGCACTGCAACACAACGCCGGACAAGTAAAATCCTGGCTGAACGTCCGGATGTTGCTCAGAAGGATTAAAACACCTGCAGGGACTCGTCTGGAACACATTCCAGTTCATCCCATCACACACACACACACACACCTCAACAAACATGGTCCAACATGTTTCCCTGAGAGATCGGGAAGAGCTTCCCCCATTCTATTCCATCTGTGACATTCTGGAATGTAAGCATTCCACTGAGACGGAGAGAGAGAGAGAGAGAAAACCATCCATATGGAGCCTCACAATCTTACACACACACACACACACACACACACACAGGTCGCTTACTGACCTGAATGGTTAAATCTTTCCCTGGCCAAACACACGCACTCACTCACACACACACACACACACACACACACACACAAACATCATATTGCTTCTTCTCTGACCTCTGAGGTCAGGGGTCAAGAGCACAGGACATTCCAGAACAATTCCCAGATTCTGTTTCTGAAACTCCTCAGCAGGGAGAAAGAGTCCAAACGGCCTGCTGATACTTCATTCATATTTTTACTTAGTAATAATTTCATGTAGTAGTTATGTGTAGTTATTTTGTTTTATGCTCTTTTTAGATTCAGTAAAACAAATTATATATATATATTTAAAAAAAATACTTTTTTTTAATTATATATACATATATTCAAGATACACATTACCATTGACGCACATACAGACACACACACACACACATACAGAAATACACACATGCAGAGACACACAGACACACAGAGAGACACACACACAAACAGACAGACACACACACTTTTCCTTCCTTGTTTGCTTTCACTTCGTTCCTTTAATCCCTCTATTCTCCAGGCTTATTCCATTTCAAGCAATGTTTGAAAATGTGTATTGTGAGCACTTTTATGTACTTTTGCTTCTTCAGGATGAATTGCTTTCCGTGTTCCTCAGTTGTAAGTCGCTTTGGATAAAAGCGACTGCTAAATGAATATATGTAAAAATACACACACACACACACGCATGTACGTACATATATATATACACACATATACATACACACACACACACACACACACACACACACACACACACACACACTTTGGGCCAAATTCATGGCAAACGTTTGACTCCACATGCCTTTAAAAGTGTCTAATAAAGCGCTAGAATTATTAGTGAAATCCAATGCCAGAGTTATTCAATAAAATAATATATGTATAATGGGCCCGGCGATCACAAACCCAAAACTCTGTTTTAATGCTACATGAAGATTAATCAGCATTTTGATAATCCACCGACTTAAACCTTAAACCCAGATAATCAGATAAATTAAGATTAAATAAGATTTTAGACTTAAACATCAATTCAGCTTCGGCTCTGCTTCCAAAAGTCACCCAATAAAACCCAAAAGGGCAAAGTGGACGCACAAACGCCATAAATAATCTGAAAGTCACAGCAGTTTAATTTCCACTCCAGGGAGACGCGTGGAAAATGATGACAAAACCATAGGAAGAGCACATGTGTGGCGAAAACACACAACACGAGCAGAACACACTGAAGAATGAGACTCTGTAAATCAGGATTCATAAATGTCAAATGTATTTCAACAAGAGAATTCATTTATTCATTTAGCATTTATTGCAAGAAAAAGACTTTAATTTTACCATTTTTTCAATGCTGTGTTATAGACAGTACCGGTCAAAAGATTATTATTTTACTGTTTTTTTAAAAGAAATCTCTTTTGCTCAACAAGGCTGCATTTATTCTATGATAAATACAGTAAAACTGTGTAATATTATATCAGTGTAAAACAGCTGTTTTCTATGTGAATATATAGTAAAGTATCATTTATTCCTGTGATTAAAGCTGAATTTATTAGATGATAAATACAGTAAAACAGTGTAATATTATATCAGTGTAAAACAGCTGTTTTCTATGTGAATATATAGTAAAGTGTCATTTATTCCTGTGATTAAAGCTGAATTTATTAGATGATAAATACAGTAAAACAGTGTAATATTATATCAGTGTAAAACAGCAGTTTTCTATGTGAATATATAGTAAAGTGTCATTTATTCCTGTGATTAAAGCTGAATTTATTAGATGATAAATACAGTAAAACAGTGTAATATTATATCAGTGTAAAACAGCTGTTTTCTATGTGAATATATAGTAAAGTATCATTTATTCCTGTGATTAAAGCTGAATTTATTAGATGATAAATACAGTAAAACAGTGTAATATTATATCAGTGTAAAACAGCTGTTTTCTATGTGAATATATAGTAAAGTGTCATTTATTCCTGTGATTAAAGCTGAATTTATTAGATGATAAATACAGTAAAACAGTGTAATATTATATCAGTGTAAAACAGCTGTTTTCTATGTGAATATATAGTAAAGTATCATTTATTCCTGTGATTAAAGCTGAATTTATTAGATGATAAATACAGTAAAACAGTGTAATATTATATCAGTGTAAAACAGCAGTTTTCTATGTGAATATATAGTAAAGTGTCATTTATTCCTGTGATTAAAGCTGAATTTATTAGATGATAAATACAGTAAAACAGTGTAATATTATATCAGTGTAAAACAGCTGTTTTCTATGTGAATATATAGTAAAGTATCATTTATTCCTGTGATTAAAGCTGAATTTATTAGATGATAAATACAGTAAAACAGTGTAATATTATATCAGTGTAAAACAGCTGTTTTCTATGTGAATATATAGTAAAGTGTCATTTATTCCTGTGATAAAGTTGTATTTTCAGCATCATTACTCCAGTCTTCTGTGTCACATGATCCTTCATAAATCATTCTGATAGGATGATTTGAAACTCGGTCAATATTTTTTTGGCGCCTGTGATACTTTTTTCAGGAAATTGATGAATAAAAAGTTAAAAAGAACAGCATTTTCTAACAATATGAATACTTTACCATCACATTTTACCAATTTAACACATCCTTGTTGAATAAAAGTATACATTTCTTTCAAAAATAAAAAAAGCAAAATAATTACTGAAACCTTTGAACGGTAGTGAATACTCTTACAAAAGATTTCTACTAGCCCTGAAATCCTTCTTAATTCTTTACATGTGATTTTCACCCCTAAATTCCCAGACACTCACCACAGGTGTGGTCAAAGAGGCGTGGCCACTGAGGAAGGAGCTAGACACTGATAGGCTGAGACCAAGAGCAGGCTCCGCCTCCTCAGGAAGCCCGGCAGAAGGAGGGAGAATCGAGAAAGAGGAAGAGGAGGATGAAGGAGGAGAGGTATAGGAGGCCTAGAGCACAAGCCACGAAGAAAAGAGACAGAGGAAAGAAAAGAAGATGAAAACAGGTTAAAAGAAAGAAAAGCAAAGTGAGTTTTATTAAATCAGCTGGAAAAAAGTAGAAGCTGGTTTAAAAGCAACGTGTGTGTGTGTGTGTGTGTGTGTGTGTGTGTGTGTAAGCATGCATATAGAGGGTTTGACACACTTTTTAAATGTAGTCTTTTAAAAAGGAATCTGAAATAATAAACTAAGTGCATGATTTTTTTTTTTTAAATCCATATTGATACTGAAATATCTGAAACTCTTCCGATACTCATTTTCCGCAGAATACACAATAGCAGCTGCGCTTTCAATCATCCCTCAGACACCCTCCTCCCTTCACTCACTCGTTTAATTTGCCCCGGATGAATATTGTTCACGTTAAAGAGTTTGAATTTCATGTGTATTGCGTACAATCTTACTCATTCCCATATATTTTATGCTCAAACCAAAGCTGTGGGGACATAAAGCCACCTCTCAGAACTAAACTGTGCTTTTGCGCTGCTTATTGCACTTAAACTGTCAAATACACACAAAATAATGCCAGTCTTGTAAACAGGCAATTCTGTTTTAAGTGAATGTAAACAGTTGAGAAAGAAAACGCATGTGTAACAGAATAATGGATCTGTGTGTCAGATCTTAAAGCGACAGCAGCCTAATAAACCTGCAGCCAAATGATGAGATAATATAAAAAATATCTATATAGCACTATTTCTCCATGGTATTGACGTGAACGTTGAATGGATAGAAACTTTGGAAAACCACTGGCCACATATGTACACAAAATTCATCTTTTATTCTGGGGAGGATGGATATTCACGTCGCCTTTAAGCAAAAAATGCACAAAAAACAGAAAAGCTACTACCAGAGCTAACTCCAATTTCCATATGCATAGAGGTTATACTTCCGATGTTCTCATTTTACAAATCTCAATTCATTTGCACCAGCAAAGAACGAAAGAGATGATGTGAGAAAATAAGAGAAAGATGGGTCGACTTTAGACTTTTCAACTCCTTAATAACTAGCCGTCATGAGCAGACTGTCTGATTAATATCTGCTAACTCTTTATTTTGATGCTCCTCAACAACTACATGTCAACTCATCCTACTAACCTCAACCCTAACCTATCGTCTAATGAGAGTTAGTTGACATGCAGTTGCAAAGTTACTTATAGGTAGTAGAATCAATGAAATAAAGTGGCAGAAATTCCCCACATCATGTCATTCTTTTACAAAAAGCAAAACAAATAGATTTTCCACTTGACTTTACAGTGACCCTGACGTGGTGCCTAATCTAAAGAACCTCAGTTTGACCCCTGACCTTTCGGAGCCTAACCTCTTCCGTGCTCCATGCTCAATGCCCTCAGGCACAGGTCACTGATAACATGCGATTGATGATAACGCATTGGATCGTAACTCACCAGCTGTCTCTGTTTGGGGGGCAGTGCTGGTGGCGGGACGGCTTCGTGCACAGAGTCCGAGCTGCTGTACGCATCGTGGAGGCCGTAAACCTCCTGAAAGCGCTTGTTCCTCCGCTGCTCGTAAATGCTCTCGCTCTGGGGCGTCTGATAGAAGACGGACGGCTGGGGTTCGGAATAATCCTCCACAAACTGCATGTACTGCAGAACTACAGAGGAAAAATATTCTGCATTACAACAATAATTACTGTATGTACAGTTTACACTACTGAACGATCCTTCGGAAATTATTCTAATATGCTGATTTGATGTTTAAATAGCTGTGTGATACACTACCATTCAAAAGCTTTGAATTACAAACAAAAAAAGTATTAAACTGAGCAGAACATTACACGTTTTAAACAGAACAAAAACTTCCATTTCAAATAAATGCTGTTCTTATTCATCAAAGAATCCTGAATAAAATGCATCAAGCTTTCCATGAAAACATTAAGCAAGCAGCAATATTTTCAACATTGAAAAAATTTGCACCAACCATAATAATTAATGGTATTTTACAGTGTCCCTGTTACAAATTCTACATGAAGTTACAATAGTACAGTGCTTCTCAATTATATTCTGTTATGCCCCCCCCCACCCCCCATTTTGGAACTTTCGCCTTATTGTTTCCATGGCGACGTGTCATGCTTGTCACGTGACATACCGCAGTCACAAAAAGCGCTGTATGACAGACGTATCACATTTAGTTTTTTCTTTTTTATTCAAAATAGTCACCAACTTGTTGGCTCTGTCATCAACTACCTGATACTCAGATTCTCAGATATGTGGAAGTATGTTTTGTCGTTTAAAAACCTTTATTATGATCATGTTCGTTGATCTGTGATGCACGACAGGCGCCGCTGTGTTAGTTTGTGCTGCAGTTCAGAGAATCTGATCTGTCTGATTTACAACACGTCAATTTAGTCACTTCTTCTGAAATACGTGATAGTAAGTGGCCAGTGAAGTGGGAGAAGAACAGAGTGAAGTTTATAGTTACCACCTAACACCTTGTCAGTTTATAATTTAATGGATTGCTATTTCCTCTTTTATAGACATCAGTGTGTATTGTTCAAATTGTATAAATTTATTGTTTTGCCAGTACTTATGAGTATTTAAATGTTTGAAACATAAAAGAAACGTATAAGAATGTGGTTGACAACACTGAATTGTTGTTATAAATGACAAGCTCTGAGCGCGTCTTTTTCTGGATCAGTGCCAGATATCGCGTGAAAACACGTGTGAATTTAGTGGTTGATCACGTGACGCACATGAACACCCGTGTGATAGTACACGTCAAAGGATGAAAGGTTTGTTATCTGAACTTCATATCTGCTGCTCTTGTTCAGTGCAAGAAAACCTACTCCCTGGCAAAAAAAGCATGTTCCCCCGGGGTCACACGCACCCCCCGCCCCACTATTTGAATAACAGTCAATTATGACTCCAATCATAACTACATACAATTAACCTGAACCCTTACCCTAATTACAAGGAGGTAATTACTATTATTGAATACATACATAATTACTTATCATTAATATTGTACTTATAATTACACGGTAACAAGGAATATTAGAATGATTTCTGTATGATCACGTGACCATGTGGCAATGCATAAAGTCTTAAAGGTTCAAAAAAATAAAAAACTTTGCAGAAACTTTAAAAAAATTCAACTGAATTCAGCAGCTGATCATGTGACGAACTGAACGATCTAATCACACCGGTGCGATCGCGTGCATCACAAGGTAAAAAATCCGATTTGTCTTTCATTTTTTTCTTACTCTGTTTGCCCTTCTTCTCCGGCAGCGGCGGCGGGCTGTCGGCGTCAGTGCACTGCAAGAGCTGCTCTCCGCCGTTGACCTGCGGGACAGGAGACGCCGGCGTCAGCAGCGGGAACGGCGGCGTGGGCTGCTCCTCTTCCGACAGGTTATCGTAGTGCGATGGGAGACGCTCATACAAGGGGTACGCCGGAGCGGACCGTCGCTTCTTCTGCGGGAGGGCGGGGGGATGCACGCCGTCGGCCCGTCCGGGTGTGAGGGGCGAGGTCCAGTACTCCAGGGAAGCCTGACTGCTGACGGGAGCGCTGAAACGCGGGTGCGCGGAGGCCTGGGCGACGCTCAGCGACTGAGACTCCACCAGGCATTCTGGGAGAGGGCTCAGACTGCTGCCAGTGCCGGTGGGAAACGGTAAAGGGTCGGAAACGGACAGATCCTGATGTAGAAAGTCGTAATCAGGATCGTATCCCTCTGTAGAAAAAGAAGGTAAGGTAAGCTTTCAAAACAAGTCAAGTCGCTCTTTATATAATTCAGCAGCTTCACAATTATAAACAGGAAACTAATAATCAATGATGCAAGCTTTCAGAACAGGAGGGTGTGGTGTTGGCAACTTCAAGGTCATGGGTTTGATTTCCAGGGAAAGCAAGAACTGATTAGAATGTCAAAGTGTTTCTTGAATGCAATGCAAGTCACTTTGGATAAAAGCGTGAATGTAAATGTAAACAGCTGTAAAAACATAGCATTGTTGAGTTCAATTCCATTCACATCAAATCGATTATATTACTGAATATTAAGCGTTTTTTACACCCCAACATAGCAAGCTAAAGGTGAGCGTGGGAAGGAAACCAAACAATGTAACGTGTGTACCTAGCGTTTCACAGCTAGTGTTGCGAGAGCACTGCCCGCTGTCTCGCTCCAACGAAGAGAGCTGCTCGTCGGACTTGCTGAGCTTTCCAATGCTGTTACAGGGAGAGAGGCGAGGCGAATCCCCACCGTACGACTGGCTCCCGCCGGAGAAACGCCTCTGGAGGAGCTCCACATCAAACTCCTGCTGCTTCAACCACAGAACATGCAACCAATCACACCAGCTTTTGCACCAGCTGAATTCCTCTGGAGTTTAAGCACACTATGGGTTTTACATGCAAAACGATAATGTGAGGTTTTGGAAGTTTAGTCTGCTTTATTGGCAATATTATTATTATTATTATCATTGATATTATTTGTATTTCTATAACAACAGGTCAAATGGTAAAATACATTTTTAAAACGTAAATATTTACTTAATTTAAATTGAATATGAAATGAACATAAATGAATGAAACTAAACGCTAAACCAAAAAGCTTTTATTGAAAAAATAAAATGTAAGAAAATAATTATTACTTTCAAGAACCCTTGTTTGTTAATTAATGGTGTAATAGGTCTTTTGTAATTATTAAACAGATCATTCCAGTCCTGAATGCTGATTGGTCAAAGCAGTGTTTCAGTCAATTTAAAATACAGAGCATAAAAATTTGCTTTTATTTACATCATTTTCCACTTTAATTTGATTGTTAATTAATTGTGTCAAATCGATTAATCGCATCTAACATTAATTTTATGTCTATATGTAAATGTGTGTATGTGTGAGTGTGAATGAGTGTGTATGTTTGTCTGTGTGTGATGAGTGAGTGTGCATGTGTGTGTGTGTGTGTGTGTATGATGAGTATATAAGTGTGTGTGAGTAAGTGTGTGCGTGAGTGAGTGAGTGTGCATGTCTGTCTGTATATGTGTGTGTGTGTGTGTGTGTGTGTGTGTGTGTGTGTGTGTGTGTGTGTGTGTGTGTGTGTGTGTGTGTGTGTGTGTGTGTGTGAGCGAGTGTGTCTGTGCGTAAGTGTGTGTGTGATGAGTGTATAAGTGTGTGTGTGTGTGAGTGTCTCTCACTCACACACACACACACACACACACGTTATGTTACATACGATTAATTACAATTAATCCATTTGACAGCACTAATATTTATATATAAATATAATATAATCAGTATAATTTTAGTACTTCAGCCAGAACCTATTTCAGTTCATTTTCATTACGTTTTTCATCAAATATTTAATTATATTTTAATTAGACTATTTCAAATGAACAAAAATGCTCTCAACAGTTTCAGTTAACGTTAACAACAATACCGATTTAAACATCATTCAATATTAAATACATTACTTTTAAGATACGTTTTAAGGATTAGGCACAGTGCCATCTAAGCGAGTGCAAAGGTCAAAGTTCAAGGGCCATGATAAGGTGCTGTACCTGTCTCAGAGCTCCAGGAGGCAGGTTGAGACCACAAGGGACTCGACTCATCGGCGCTACCACGGCAACACGCGTGGGGGAGGAGGCCGACTGTCGCTTCTTGGGAGGCAGAGCGGGAGGGCTATGGGCGCAATATGCATAAATATGCAAATGAGTTCACAAGTATGAAACAAACAATGTAACAAGGTCAAAAGAAACGAGCACAGACAGTCTACACACAGTTAGCGAGGGTCTAGACAGGAATTTAATTGGACACACACACACAGAACACACAGATAAAAGTAGCACAGCAGTGGAATGTGTGGGCGGTGAGTTCGGATCTTGGGTTTCCCTGACGATTCTTTACACTTCAATGAAGTAACCATGGAAACATCAGAATAAACTAATCATAGAACACCAAGTGGGAAGGATTAGAGTGGGATGCATATCTAGTCAAAAATCATGAAGGAATGTGTACAGGATTCCATTTAGAATTATTGTTATAATTTGGAACTGTTATTTCATAAGATCCAAAAGGATTAAATTAAAATATTCTAAGAATCAAATGAGATCCAAGAGGAGTTTAGGAATACTTTCATCTTACTGAACATTTTTCATAGTCATATTTTATTTAAAGGATCTTGAAAATTCTCTATTGAAGCGCTAAAGTAATATTCTATTGAGAATTATAATATCCTAATTAGAAACTACACAATTCTCACTCAGAAACTGCTGGTAAATCCCAAAGAAACAGGAAATAACACATTGAATTAAACGTGAAAGTTATACACCAATAATCTTCACAACAAAAACAAATTTGTTTTAAATTCATGCATTCTTAGGAACGTTTCAGATTGAAGGCGATTATTTTAGAATCTCTAATCACATTCTTTTAGGATTTATAGACTACGCTTTATTAGTCAGCCATGCAATCAGGCTTTCCTCTGATTGGCTGTCACTCTCCAATATGCGATTCAATTGGACACACAACACCACACAACCACATGCAGGCAAGGGCCATCGTCCAATCAGGGAGGCTGAGGGGTGTAACTGTGTGATGTCGAAATGCACACAGGAGCACACCATTGGCTAACGTACATTTCCATCGCCGTGGCCCTCCGCTGCCCGGCAACAGGATCGGAGCACAACTGCATCCTGTTCCTGTCCCATGACAACCAAACGATCACGGAGTACAGAGACAGAAGATGAACAAACAATTCCAGAAACAAATGGATGAAAACCAGAAAATACAGAAAGACAAAGATGATGCGTGATGGAAAGACACAAAGATGATGGAGAGAGAAACAGAAACAGTGCTTGAAATGCTAAACAAACATAGAGACATTAATTAGACCAACATTTAATTTACACAAACGAAAATGAGGCTGAGAGGGATGAAAGTGGGTACGGTTTTACCTCTTTTATAAAAAGTGTTAGAGAAGCTTGCTTAATCACAACTTTGATGCAAATGCTGTTATTGATAGGTTTCTTTCGGGTTTCAGGGAGCTTTATAGAACAGAATCGGCCCTCCTTAAGTTTTACTTATTATACTTGATCTCGCAGCTGCTTTTGAAACCATTAATCATGGGATTTCATTGCACCGACTGGATGTTGTTGGCATTAAGGGTACCACCATAGATTGGTTTAAGCCATGTTTAAATGATGAATCTTTTCCAGTTTACGTTGGTAATTTGTGCTCTACATCAGCCAAATTACACAGTGGTGTTCAGCAGGGCTCTAGCCTTTGGCCAATTTTATTTTCATTGCCTATTAGGCTACATTTTTTACAAACACAATATTTTGTATCCCCTATATGCAGATAATACTAAGCTATATATTCCAATTTAATTATATATATATATATATATATATATATATATTTTTTTTTTTTTATGTGTATAGTGTTTAGTTGAGGTTTAAGCCTGATTGGAGAGTAACTTTCTTCATAATACTAATAAGTCTCTCAGATGATATTTCAGATGATGTTCAGCAGGGTTCTATTCTTGGGCCAATTTTATTTCATTCTAAACTTTTCTACATGCAGATAATACTAAGCTATATATTCCAATTGACTAAAAAACAAAACAAAAAAACGTGTAAAGTGATTTTTTTCTTAATACTAATAAGATCTAAAGATCTTAATACTAATAAGCGTCTCAAATCATGTTAAAAATGTGTCCGTTATCATGGATTCTGCTCTGGATAAACGGGTCACTAATGTTGTCAAGGCTGAGTTTCACCAATAATTATTTATAGACCTGAAGCCGATTCTCTCCTTTAAAGTCCTGGAAACTGTCATTAAGGCATTTGCATCATGACTACTGTAATTCTTTATTTAGAGGTATTTCTCAAAGTCAATCTCATCTTCAATTAGTTCAAAGGGCAGCTGTCAGGCTCACAAAGAAGAGGGAGAGAGAGAGCATTAGCCCAGTTTCGGGCTCTTAACACTGTCTGCCTGCAAAATTCAGAATTGAGTTTAAAGTCCGGTTGATGGTTTTTAAAGCGTTGCATGGTATTGCACCAACATATATTGCTGATCTTTTGATAACTTAGCAAAACACATATGAGATCTTCCAGCCAGACGATTCTTCATGTTCCCAAAACTAGATTAAAATCAAAGGGTGACGGGGCTTTTACTGTGGTTTTACTGTGGTCCTCGCTTATGGGAACCCTCTTCCAACGCACATTAAACCTTCCCCATCTGTGATGCTTTTAAGTTTTTTGATTTAGTATGTCCATTAGATTTGAATAGAGTGATTTAATTGTGCTTGTGTGGATGTAATGGCTTATATTCTATTTATTACGCTAGAAAGCACTTTGGCCAATGGCAGTTGTTTTAAAAGGGCTATAGAAATTCAATTTGTAATGTATTGCATTGCAACAACGGCTGATGTGATGCCAAATCTAGAGTGCAGGGTGGCTGATAGCCTATATAACGATGTTATATATTAAAATATTAGACACACACACAGATAAACAGTTTGAAATATATACATATATTTAGAGTTTTCCCACATAATTAGGTATTTTAATATTGGATTTTCCACAAAAATATGAGCATGAAAAATAAAGAGCCTCGGAAAAAACATGTATTGATTAAAAAATGGGTTCAATTATTTGTTGACTATGCAGAGTACATTATTATAAAGGTTTATAAAAAGACTGATTTAGTAGTTTCTAAAAGCAGAAAAATCCGAGCTATGCATATAGATCATATCCTAAGTATAAAATGAATAAAATATAAACAACCACATACACTGATGCAAAATTAGATGTACATTACATATTAACATTAAATGAACATTTATTTACATTATATTAACTGAATTCACTTATAAAAAATAACTTGAAATTCTGGTAATCAGAAAATGCCCAAATTTCAATGCATCATTTATTGAAAATATGCATTTACACAAATTTCCATGGCAAAACTTAGAATTAAACATGACCTTAAAGTGATAGTTCAGCAAAAAATACAAATTTGGGTCATCATTTACTTGCTCTCGAGTTTCTTTCTTCTGGATAAGTAGGCAATGACTTCCACAGCAGGAAAAAAATACTATTGAAGTCAATGGCTAACTGTCTGGTTACAAATATTCTTCAAAATATCGTATTTTATGTTAAGCAGAAGAAACTCATACAGCTTTGGGAAAACTTGAGGGTGAGTAAATTATGACAGGATTGTCTTTTTTTGGTGTGAACCATCCCTTTAAGAAGTGTGATATTTTGTACGAACTACAGCTCCCAGCTATAGCCTTTTCATTGATGTTAAATTAAGTATGCAAATAACGTCTATTGCTAATATGATCTCATACACCCTCCACACACACATCCCATGCCATCAGTCAGCAAAAAATTCCCCTTCACAGAAAGTGTGTATGATGCAGCTGCTACTGCATATTTCTATTCACAGACAAAAACTTCTGCTTCGGAAGCCAAACGCCTTTGAGAGATGATGCCATCACATGTGTATCGGATGTGATCTCATTCAAATATTTTAAGATACTTACTTGTGGAAAAAGTATATTTAAGAATGAACATGACGTAAAATACCAATCACTAAATATACTACTTGCTAGAAATATACAAATTACTCTGCTCACTACTCGCTGCCTAGTACACGCAAATATACACTACATACGCACACCTAAAGTATATTTGTTCACCTCATCAATGCATCCTACATACTATTTACCTTAATCTGTCAGCTGTAAAGGAAACAATGAGGAATCAAATGACTTTTGGCAGGAACAAAATGAAGGCTTGAGTTCGGAATGGCATCCTCGCCTAACATTCACTGCGCTTGCAGTATTCAGTATGTATTCTGTGCACTTTTCTGCATGAATGGAATACAGTAATACCTTGAGATATGAGCATAATCCATCCCAGGACCGAGCTCGTAACTCGAGTTCCTCGTATCTCAAATCATTTGAGAAAGAATTAATCCGTTCCGGCCCTCTAAAAAACTCTCTTATTAGTGCTAATAACAATGGAAAAAACATGTTTTTAATTGCTATGGACACACACACACACACAAACACACACAAAATTATAGTATTCCAAAAAGTATAGGATTCCAGTGATATAAAATTATGAGTTCTTACATTCGAAACAGACGATACAGTAGCGCGCGGAGGAGGAGGAGGGAGGGATTACGAAGGTTACGTATATTCCGCAAACACAATACTCGCGGGAGATGGGTACAGAAGTCGACTATTGCGGCAAATCCGGTTAAATTACATCCGCGAGCGGATAACAGATTTACAGGAGAAAAAAACTGGATTTTAATCCCTCGCGCATGACATCTCATCTGCACGCAATATGCACTTGCGCACTCAATCTTCTCTCGACTGCTGATTTTACTCACGTGAACACTTTTATTTTAGTCGAGGAACACGTGAAGTGAAGGAGTGAGGCGAGTGTGTAAGCTGCTCGTATCTCAAATATTTACTCGTATCTCCAAGCAAAAAAATTCCTCAAAGGCTTGCTTGCATCTCAGAATACTAGTATGTCAAGACGCTCGTATCTCAGAATACTCGTATGTCAAGACGCTCGTATCTAAGAATACTAGTATGTCAAGACGCTCGTATCTCAGAATACTCGTATGTCAAGACGCTCGTATCTCAGAATACTAGTATGTCAAGACGCTCGTATCTCAGAATACTCGTATGTCAAGACGCTCGTATCTAAGAATACTCGTATGTCAAGACGCTCGTATCTCAGAATACTCGTATGTGAAGACGCTCGTATCTCAGAATACTCGTATGTCAAGACGCTCGTATCTCAGAATACTCGTATGTCAAGACGCTCGTATCTCAGAATACTCGTATGTCAAGACGCTCGTATCTCAGAATACTCGTATGTCAAGACGCTCGTATCTCAGAATACTCGTATGTCAAGACGCTCGTATCTCAGAATACTCGTATGTCAAGACGCTCGTATCTCAGAATACTCGTATGTCAAGACGCTCGTATCTCAGAATACTCGTATGTCAAGACGCTCGTATCTCAGAATACTCGTATGTGAAGACGCTCGTATCTCAGAATACTCGTATGTCAAGACGCTCGTATCTCAGAATACTCGTATGTGAAGACGCTCGTATCTCAGAATACTCGTATGTGAAGACGCTCGTATCTCAGAATACTCGTATGTGAAGACGCTCGTATCTCAGAATACTCGTATGTGAAGACGCTCGTATCTCAGAATACTCGTATGTGAAGACGCTCGTATCTCAGAATACTCGTATGTCAAGACGCTCGTATCTCAGAATACTCGTATGTCAAGACGCTCGTATCTCAGAATACTCGTATGTGAAGACGCTCGTATCTCAGAATACTCGTATGTCAAGACGCTCGTATCTCAGAATACTCGTATGTCAAGACGCTCGTATCTCAGAATACTCGTATGTTAAGACGCTCGTATCTCAGAATACTCGTATGTCAAGACGCTCGTATCTCAGAATACTCGTATGTCAAGACGCTCGTATCTCAGAATACTCGTATGTCAAGACGCTCGTATCTCAGAATACTCGTATGTCAAGACGCTCGTATCTCAGAATACTCGTATGTCAAGACGCTCGTATCTCAGAATACTCGTATGTCAAGACGCTCGTATCTCAGAATACTCGTATGTCAAGACGCTCGTATCTCAGAATACTCGTATGTCAAGACGCTCGTATCTCAGAATACTCGTATGTCAAGACGCTCGTATCTCAGAATACTCGTATGTGAAGACGCTCGTATCTCAGAATACTCGTATGTCAAGACGCTCGTATCTCAGAATACTCGTATGTCAAAACGCTCGTATCTCAGAATACTCGTATGTCAAAACGCTCGTATCTCAGAATACTCGTATGTCAAGACGCTCGTATCTCAAGGTATTACTGTACTTCGATGCATTTAGCAGAAAGTAATCCTACAAGTGTGAAAAATGAACCCATAAGTAATATATTTTTAATATGTCTTTTAAAAATGTTTTGAAACCACAAACAGTCACGCTCCCTTACCTGTGCTCTGCCAGTTTGAGTCCTGGTAGAGGAGGTTTGGGCGGAGCCACTTCCTCCTCTGACATGTCAGTCAAGCTGTCAGTGGGCGTGGCAATGGGCGTGGTCTTACTCAGGATCGCCTTCTCTCGCTCCGTTAGAGGATTTTCACACACACTGAGAAGAGAGAGAGAGTAACATTGTTAAACAGTCTCTATGCAATACTGATGAATCCATGTCGGCCTTCATGACCGTACCTCTCAGCTTTGGTCACAGGAGGCGCTGGTTTATTGGGGGACGTCGGGGACGGCTGCTCTTGTTTCTCTATTGTGAGTTTCACCAGCTCCTGTTACAAACGCACACATGCAGGTTATAAATATGCCAGTGTTGTTTTAACCTCGTCACAAACACACATTTCATCCCCTCACCTTCACACCATCCAGCACGGCTTTGATCACCGTGGTGACGGTTGCCACCGTGTCCTTGTCGTCGAGGTCGATGCCCTCCAGCATCACCTGGTCAGACCAACGAATGAGATTCGCTAAACTCTGGTAGACGCGGTTGTGACAGGAGGACATTGCCGAGCTGCGGTGAGAGAGCGGGAGAATAATGGAGAGAGGCTGCATGCAAGCTGTAAAATGCATTCATATACCACTATTTACTATGGTACTCAAAGATCTTTTACCACGCTAATATTGATTTGTTAGTTCTGGCCCTCTCACCTGTGCTGTATCCGAGCCTCTACTTGCATCAGAGGCAATATGGCCTCCAAAACTTTACTAGCTGAACCGGGGAGCATCTGGAGGACTTTCGTATCGACGCTCATCTTGTCCACAATCGTCTTAAAGTAACGGAGAGCGCTCACCACCTCCTTCTCCTGTTCCTCCAATCGACTCACCTTCTGTTAAAAGACATCGATATTATTTACAGAGGATGGAAAGTTGATGTTTGTGATTACAGAGTGGCAACAGAGTTACTGTTGAGATAGAGCAGCAGTAGAGTTATTCTACAGCTAAAAATGTGTGGAGATGATCTTTATAGAGATAGATCTGCATAGAGCTCATATTCACTGACAGAGCAGCACTAGAGTTGCTGTAGAGTTAAAAGGGTATACAGTTGATGTGCACTGATGTAGAGGGATAGTAGAGTTCTGAGGGTGAAAAGTTAAAGTTCACTAGGGTAGAGCAGCAGCAGATTTACTGTAGAATTTAGAGTATATTCATTAGAATGGAAAGTTGATGTTTGCAGGTGATAGAGCGGCGAAAGAGTTACAGTAGAGTTGAGATCCAGCAGCAATAGAGTTATTCTATCTAAAGCTTAAAAAAAGTGTTGGGACCATCTTTACAGAGATAGAGTGACAGTAAAGCAACAGTAGAATTTAAACTACAGTAGAACCCGACTTACGAAATTAATCCGTTCCGAGGTTGGCTTCGTAAGTCGATCTTTTCGTATTTCGGTCAGGCTTTTACATGTAAATTGCCTAATCCGTTCCCAGCCTTACAAAAACACCACATTTAATATGGGATGAAGCGCATCCCAGCTCCATACTTCCCAATCATCTCCCTTTTCAATGCAATGTAAAGCATCCTCTTCTTCCTTTTCACTTCAGCAACAATCTTCACATCCATGGTGAGTGATTAGAAAAGGTTTATGTTAACTCGGCACAATGCTGACCAATAGGAGAGCAGGATTGTAAAAAGTGTTCCCCTTCTTACATGGACTATTCCAGCCATCCCTGTCATTCAGCGCGAAATGGACTATTCCAAAACTTTCCATCTGAGAGAGCTGACGGACGATTAAGGTAAAAGAGATCGGCTGAAGATTGTATATAGTTTGAGAGAAATACAGGGAATTAGTGCCAATCGTTGAAGTTTTATCGATCTATGCACCTTTAATAAACACCAGTTTTGGATTATTCCCTGAGTGAGACATCATTGTTCTGACCGGACAAACTGTAGCCTTCATTCAACCCGAACCAAAATCAGCGCGAATTTCAAAACAAAACTTGGAAATGTTTTTTCGCATCTCGATCATTTTGTCGTTACTCGGGCGAAAAAAAACCCCGAAATCTTTTATCGTATGTTGAATTTTTCGTACGTAGAGCGTTTCGTAAGTCGGGGTTCTACTTTATAAGGTAAATGTTCACAGACAGAGTGGAAATAGAGTTTATGTAGTTTTTTATGTAGTGTATGTAGGATAGTAGAGTTAATGTAGAGTTCTGAGGGTGAAAACTGCAGAATTGAAAGTAGAGAGTTATTGTTCACTGACGTAGAGCGACTGTAGAGTTGCTGTAAAGTTGAGAGGGTTGAGTTTGGAGTAACTGTAGAGGTAAGAGGGTGGAAAGTTAACGTTTACTGTGGAAGAGCAGCAGTAGAGTTAGTGGAAAGTTAATACGGACTAATGTAGAGTTACAGTAGAATAACTGTAGAACTCAAAGGGAGAGGGTAGAGTTGCTCTACCTTGTTGACGGGTTTCTCTGGAGTCTTCACTGCAGGCTCTGGCTGGAGCGGTTTGCCTTTCTTAGATAGATTTCTTTTAATCTTCGGGGAATGAAATTTAAATTTCATTGTGAAAGACGAGAGGTGAGACTTCTGGGATTCTGGAAAACAAACAAAACAGAAGGATAATTCACAAGATAAAACGTAAAAGTACACATCAGGACAAAAAAATGCTTTTGCATTTGTCAGAAAACTCATTAAGGCTTCATCTTTGACAAACTCACAGCACTGCTTGGGTTATCAGAGAGATAGAGAGGCAATCTGTCACTGACAACGTGTGTGTGTGTGTGTTTACAACCTGCAATCAATGCAAGATCAGAGTCATTTTATATAATAAACACATACAAATCTTGCTGGCGATAAACATCACCAAACAAACCTGCTCCCACAGGCAATTACATCAACTAGAATCCCTGTCTGTGGGGTTTTATCATAATTGGAATTTTATGGGCTGTAATTACAGTGAGAAAGAGACACTGCGTGCACACACACACACAGCTGTTGCATTTCTTAATTTATCATCTTTTTTAAAGTAAAATCTGTTAAATAATACTCTCACATGCAGGATCCAACAGAATCTAAACTTCAGCTCATTCAGAAATCATTATGATTGTGACAGAACAACAGAAAAACTGACCATTTTTACACAATTACTACTCTGAATTTGGGAACTTTGGCCTCCTCCAGTACGGAGAGGTTACGCAATCAGAACAGAGGTGTCAGAGGGACTGGACGGTCAGTCTCACATCTTTCCGATTCTGAGCCAGTTCGTTTTGTTGAGCAGCTGCACACCGTTTGCAACACCAAGGTCATGGGTTCAATTCCCAGGGAAAGCAAGAACTGATTAGAATGTCAATGTGTTTCTAGAATGCGATGCAAGTCGCTTTGGATAAAAGCATCTGACAAATGCAGAAATGTAAATGTGAATGCAAACACGTCCCAGGACGGGATCTAGTAACATTTCTGAACAAAAGGCAGGTCCAAAGTGTGGTTTCTTTAGAGAGAAATGGCAGATCATAAGCAAACTCAAGGCGCTGCGGAGACATTATATGTCCCATCCCGATGTCACGTGTGTGAACGCACGCACAGATCGCAGAAAATCAAAGCCAGTGTGAATGAACCAAACTCAAACGATCCAAACTCAAAAAACACCAGACAGAGCAATGCGTGTGATTTTGTGACCAAAAATGCAGGAAACGACATGTCATGTTTGTGTGTTTTGGTGTGTATGCTGACAGACATTGTTGCAAAAAGGGGTCTGCCTTTCCGTTCAAAGCGTGCTCAGAACAATGCCTTCTGGGTAAAACGGAAAAGTCGTATTGTAGCTAACATGGGAGGAGCCGTTATGCTCTAATACACACACATACAACTCTTAATTACCCTCTCACACATGCATACACGGCCTGTAGGCTGAAAGGCAAAGCAGTGGAGCGTGGGTAATGTAGTACTTTAAATGTAACCACCACTAAGATCCATATTACACACCAGCACTCACCAATCAATCTCTACAATACAATACTGAGTGTGCATCATCAGAGTTAATGTAGCTTAGACTCAAGCCACTAGCATTGTGCCGTTTAAAGGGCGATTTTACATGCAGTCAAGAATAACAACTACCAGAATAGATGCAAAGCACAACCTACTATTTTTGAAAGAAAGTATGTAATGCGCATTAAACGCCCGGGTGACCTGCTTTTTGACAGTGTGCTGTGTGCCACCACAGCAGAATATGAGCTCAATTCCCAAAAAGTGTAGATGGGAGTGGAAAGTTCAGCGGCATTTCCATAATCCCGCTGAACATTAATATAATTCCAACACAATTACGAACATTCCATTATTCCAACTCAATTCCATAATTCCGACAAAATTACAAACATTCCATAATCCCAACACAATTTCATGATTCCGACAAAATTACAAACATTCCATAATCCCAACACAATTTCATGATTCCGACAAAATTACAAACATTCCATAATCCCAACACAATTTCATGATTCCGACAAAATTACAAACATTCCATAATTCCAACACAATTCCATGATTCCGACAAAATTACAAACATTCCATAATTCCAACACAATTCCATGATTCTGACACAATTGTGAACTGTCCATAATTTCAACACAATTCCATAATTCCAACACAATCACGAACATTCCATAATTCCGACAGAATTCCATGATTCCGACACAATTACGAACATTCCATAATTCCAACACAATGAACCAAGAGCAACACAAATTTGAATCTGGTTTCAGATATGCTATTTTTGGGCGGTAAATAATGCCACAAATATAGAGCAAACCTTAGTAAATCACCTTGTGTGAATGATTTAAATTCTCTCCTCCCTCTGAAAAGCAAAAACCAGTTTCTATACCATTAAAGGATGAGTTGATTAAAAACTAACAAGGAGTAGTGTAAATCATCAAAAATCACTGGATCAACAAGACTCAATCTACAAAACTCATCCCTCGTTAACATGACAAATTGTTAAACATACCATTTTTGGAACACCAAAATTATTATTAAATTATTATATTACAATTATTATTATTTTAACTATTACCATTAAATAAAAATAAAAATTATTTCACAGTCACCATCTTCGCTGATAATAATCATCCAATTAATTGTGGCTCATTTACTTTCCATTTTTTTGTTAATGTCTCTTAGAAAATTACAATTTTAAAGTACACAAATCAGTGTTCATCAATGCCAATAGGACTGAAATGAATTCTGGGTAACCCTGATGCTGTGCTTTAAGTCTGAGTTGGTTAATTATGCTGTCACTCAAATTGCACTTAATGCAGAACATTTCAACAGACAGACTAATGTATCTCTCAGAAAGTTCAACTATAGCACACTTCCCCTCCCTCCCTCGCTCGCTCTCGTCCGCCTGAGGGAGTGTTTTCACTGTCTTTAATGGAATGCTGATAATATAGATTGACGGAAAACCAGAAAGGGAGGCATCAGATTTGAGCTGGTCTAAGTACAGCCTTCAAACCACGTCCATTATAGAGCGCTAAACACACGTGTGTATGAACACAAGCGCAGTTGCTAGAAAAATGAATTCAGGAATAGGAAGCCCCGGCCAAATCCTGCATCATTTCCTGTCCAGCACTAAAGTACTCGCATACACACATACAATTACTCCTAACTCATGTCACCTGTAGGTCACAGCCACCACTTCCTGCTATGACCTCAGACCTACCCATCCACTTCCTGTCTGGCTCCAGTGCACAGGAGCACTTCCTGTGCTGCCCATCCTCTTTACAACAAATAGTGCTGATCTCTGGAACACGGAGTCATGGATAGAGCTTCATTTTATCCATAAATAACCAAATTTAATATCCATAAATTTATTAATGTTAGTTAATAAAAATACTCTGGGTTCACTTACAAAATAGTTTTCCTGATTAAAAACCCCCAGAATAACTTAAACTAAGTTGATGATTAATCTTCAATGATTTAACTAACTTAAAATAATACAAATACAATAAAAATACAAAACCTAATTTTACAACAATGAAACGGCTACAAACATAGAATTTATTATATTTTAAATACATTAGATTTAAAAAATAACACATGAAAAGCTCAAATTATACATGATTCTGTCTTTTTTGTTATAAAAACCATTACCGTATTTTCCTGCATATAACCTGCAGACGCAGATTCTCATATAGCCCATGGGTTTTTGAGTTTTGTGTAAAAAACAAACAAAAATCGCCGACATAACCCGTATCTTTATATAACCCGCACCCTTATATAACCCGCACCCATAGATTGATGAACTATTTTGTGTAAGTTCACATTTCGAATCTTGCTCGCATGACATCAATTATCATAACTGTTCAGCTCGGTACACAGTGCTTGTGCGCGAAATTCACACAATAAGAAAACAAACACAAGTCAGAATCAGAAGAAAAAGAAAGAGCAGTGTCTCCCGCTGTGCAGCAGCTCGTCCCTTAAAAAGCGATTCTACAGCTGTTGATCATCGGATGAGATGAGATGAGCCCGCCCTCATGCAGCACAGCCAATCACGTCTTCCTGCATGATTGACAGGTCAGACAGCCTATCAGCGCCAGCTGTCGAGTGACAGTACAAGCACCAGAGACAACAACCCTCGCAAGATAGAAAAACAGAAAGAAAATACAGCCACAAAAAAAAAAAAAAAAAAAACTTACGTCCTTAGGGATGTAACAAATATATTGAAATATTATTACGGGTAAAAAAATTTGTGATATAGCCCGCACCCTTATATAACCCGCACCCCCCCCCCCCCCCCCCCCCCCGCAGGGTTTGTAAAATCTGGTATAACCCGCGGGATATATGCGGGAAAATACAGTACAGGACATTCAGTGCTTGGTCTGATTGTCGAACAGGAATTCTTTTATTTACATGTACAGAGTTTCTATGTTTCAGAAACACAAAAAAGTGCGGTACAAAGATACTGACAGGTAAAAGAAAAACTTTGGTGTCCCTCAAACCTCATGCACAAGAATATAAATTTGAAATACTGATGATCTGGTTAACATGCTTTTGTCAGAGTGAGTGTGTCAAACCTCGGCATGGATCTGCCCACGCAAATTCCACGGCAGGAAATGCCGTCATAAAAGAGCTGCGGAGAAACAGGTGCAGCAGCAGGAGGAGGAGGAGGAGGAAGGGGTGAACTGGGTTACTGGAGCAGACGTGATGCGTAGAGACTTACTCAAGTGAAAAACACGAGTGTGCCGGAAGCCAAAGGACAGCAGCCAGAACGGAGACGACTTTTCTGATGTGTGTGTACAGGTTATGGATTGAGGAAAGAGAGTCTCTGTTTTCATGTGACTACACAGACAAACACATTAACCATCATCATGGCATTTAACCAGCATTAATTGGCGCACTTTTTGTTGTCTTAAAGCTGAAGCTTGGCTTTACAGAGAACACAGGGAATATGACCATCACTTAATGGTCATTGCTTTTAATTTGCTGACAGATTAGAAGCGCTTTACTTTTATAACATGAAAAAAATAACGTGTTTGCATGAAAATCTGTACAATCATAGTATGTCATGTATTGTGGAAAAAGTCTCAAGTAGCAAAATTGAAACAAGCACATTTGTTTAAGTTACCAAACTATACTGTATGAAAACGCACCACGGTTATGCAAGTAAACCACAGAAGATCACATATCTTTATTTAGAGCTTCTGCTCTCAAACGAGAACAAAACATAAGACAATATGTGCAGCTTGGCTAAAGCAATCCGATCGCGTCTCGATAACGGCGCAGTGCTTTCCTTTTACATTTATCATTTGTCAGACACTTTTATCCAAAGCGACTTGCATTGCATTCAAAAAAAAAAATTGATATACTAATCAGCTCTTGCTTTCCCTGGGATTCGAACCCATGACCTTGGCGGTGGAAAGCGCTGGAAAATCATCACTCATCAACCAGAACCTTTTTACTTGATTAATTTAAGTGCTTCTATTGGGGCTTTTCCACGCAAGATGTTCTTAAGTGCCATAAAATCACTTGTTTGGAGTTTTTTGGTTAATTATGATTCTTTTGCCAAAACCACATAATGTTCTCTGCATGTTTTTGTAAAAATATGTACTGCTAAATCAGTGCAGAAGATTTAATGTCATGCTTGCATTCATTTAGTAAGAAAACATGGAAAACTGTGATTATTTCAAAGAACATTTAAACCGTTTGCTTTCTTTACTCCAAAATGCTGTTTGAAGAACCATCCTATGATACAAATCCACCACTCCTCTTTTTTTAATCCCTATAAATCATAAGCAGTATTTCAAAAGAATCTATTTGCAGATTCTAGCATATGTGATAAAAAATTTAGGCCCCGCCCACAACTGCTGACAGACTCCGCCCTATTAGCATAGCTCCGCCCTGATTGAGCTGAACACACTCCTCGCTATATCCTATATCGTTTATATCCTCAAAGATGGATCAGTACCAACTGTTCTTGATCAAACTTCATATCCATAAAGCATAAGAATTGCATTGAGTGTTTGCAAATCCCACTTCTGAATGTTTTGTTTGCACGCCGTGTCTTACTGTATTCACAGAGACTAGAGAGCCATGTTGTAATCTTTTTTATTTTTAACCCCCAAAACGCTTACCGTCTGTATAATTCACAAAAGCTACATTTTACTTCTTAAAAATATAAAACTAACAACATAGTTCTGGTCTCTGTGAATACAGTCAAAGACTACGGTGACTGTACAGCGCATTCAGAAAGATAATTTACAAACATTCACAAAATAAATTGCTTAACTGTACTATATGAACATATAGTATGAATTTTAATCATGAAGAGTTGGCCCATTGATTCATCTTTTGGGATTCGATTCGCTGTGTGAGGTTCTCCGGTTCTGCCGTAGCATCCGTAGAGCTGTTAAGGCTCCTTTGAAGCTCATTTGCATTTAAAGTCACACACACGAAACATCAGCATGCTTTTGCTCCCACCCAAATAAAACATCCTACAATAAATGATCTGTGGAGTATTTTGAGCTGACACTTCACAGACATGATATGGGGACACGGAGGCTTATATTACATCTTGTAAACAGGGGCATCCCTTTAAATTGATATGTATTAATGACCCTTGGGTGCAAATTATGGTTCAACTCATTGATAAAACTCACCCTTATTAGACATTTCAGAACATAACTATCAATATACATATTAAAGTCACTTGTTGTTTAGCAAAATCACAACCATCCAATTAAGCCCCGCCCTGCATATTCTTATTTGAGAAGACGTTTCACTGGCTTTCCTGTGGCGCTTGCAACCTCAAGGTCATGGGTTCGATTCCCAGGGAAAGCAAGAAGTGAGAATGTCAATGTGTTTCTTGAATGCAATGCAAGTCGTTTTGAATAAAAAGTGTCTGATAAATGCATAAAATATAAATAAACATCACAATAGAGAAGATTATTCACAACTTCGGTTTAATGCTGACTTTAAATTAGAACAGACATTTCAATGCACATTATATTCAAAAACAATCAAGACAGCACTGTTTTTATCCATATCGTTCAGCCCAAACACAGATGATTAAATGCACAGGCGTAATCCTCTGATCTAGAGTTCCACATTCCATCAAACACACGCTGCTGTCCTGATCTATTTCTGCCCTTCTGCTTTACGCAATCACACACACACACACAGTGACTGTTGCCACGGTGACATAAGCAGTGACACATGTGATTGACGTGTGTCAGCTGAAATGAACATCTGTTCGCCAGTGTCTTCTCCGTCACTAGCATCTACGACAAAATAAACACAAGACAAACAACTCTTAAAGGGACAGTGCACCCAAAAAGGTGACAATTCTGTCCTTATTTTCTCACCCTTATATTGAAAAGAAAAGAAGATATTTTGAAGAATGTTTGTAGGCAGACAGAAAAATATCTTCTTTTTATTTCAACATAGGTGTGAGTAAATGAGCACTTTTAGGGGAACTATCCCTTTAAATGGGTTGATTGATTTCTTCTTCATTAAGCAATTAAAATGTTGCCCGAAAAATGCTGCAGACTGAATAGAAATTGATATATAAACGTAGGCTGATATGTTAATGAGTTTATGATTATGATAGTCATTAGCCATAAAGCAACCATTCATTTTTTCTTAAGTAAAAAAAACTCATTTTATTCCTGATTTGTTCTTTTGATCATTGATATGGTAACACATTTGGCAAGTTTAATGCATTAAACATTTTGCAAAAGTTGTTTCCTACAACGCACCAAAGGTGTGGAATTTACTACCTGCCCCTGTTAGAAATGCAAACTCTCTGGACTGTTTTAAGTCTTTTTAATCAAGTTTTTAATGTATAACTTGTGAATTTACTTTTTACTTGCATTTACATGTGTATTTTTACTTTTTTTGTTGTTTTATTTTTTCTTGTTGTTTTGCAATTTCGTATTGTAATCTGCGCTTTGGGTTTAAGAAAGGCGCACTACAAATAAAATGTATTATTATTATTATTAACTAGCATGAATTATCTATGTGCAACATTTATTAATCGTTGTTAATGACGGCTAATAAAAAAACAATTAATCATTGTTCATTCATGTTAGTTTTCAGTGCATTAACTAATACTAACAGAAAGAGTTCACTACAATTTGATTTAAAAAATATATATCAAAATGTTAAAAAATAACATTAAGTATTGTTTATTGATTGTTTATATTAACTTATGTAGTTAACTAATGTTAATAAATTAAACTAGGGATGCTTGATATTGGGGAAAAAACGGACATTGTGATATATTTTGTTTTTCTAAGATATTATGTGTGTGTATATATATATATATATATATATATATAAATATATATATGAAAATTTAACCAGATGATTTGAATATCTTCACACACACACACACACACACACACTTTTAGATCTTTGGACACCCACACTTTTCCCCCTAATGTAACATTTCAATGCATTATGAGGAAACTCAGTTTGTCAGGATGTTTGGGGAATATCACAAAACTACAGTGCGTTCTTTAGGGTTTCTGAGACAGTCAAAGTGTCAGGTAAACAGCGTAATGCGAGCAGACAGACTGTACGTCAGGGCTGATGAGCGTTTAATAGTTTCTGTTTGGTAAATAGAGCATTACGCAGCCCGAGAGCGAACGACAGAGCAGCAATGGGAGAAACGCACAGAGATGATCATTTCCGAATGCAAAACACTCGTTATCCTTCACCCGCTATCTCTCTCTCACACACACACACACAACATCCTGCTCTCAACTCTCTCTGTCTGGCCTTGGATGTCGTCTAATAGAATTTCCCCCATTCATTCTCTCAAAAAAACTTTTCTTTTTTTAAATCGTAAAACCTCAAAAAAGACTCTTCTCTGCCTTGAACCAAATCAATCAGCACAAATACTGTGCATTTACGTTACGCATTTATCAGACACTTTTTATTCCTTTGCATTCAAGAAACACAATGACATTCTAATCAGTTCTTGCTTTCCCTGGGAATCGAACCCATGACCTTGATGTTGCAAGCGCCACTCTCTACAGTTTGAACCACAGGAAACTCAAAAGTCATCATGAAATCAAAAATTTCCCCATTGCTTTCTCGATACATTCCTAAACATTTGTCCAAATGTTTGTCTAATCAAATAAACAACTTTCCTTTTCAACTGACATCAAGTCCACTTTTTATGATCCAATTATTGGACAACCAAATTCTTACATCTTTTCCTCTTTCACTTGGAATTACACAAGATTACAGAAGTAAAATTAGTTAGGAACGGAATTACAGGCTTAATCGTCTTTCACGAGGGGAAGAAAATAAACTACTAATATCACCGAATCAGTTTCTTATTTCCCAAAATGTTGAAAAAGGTCACATTTCTACTTCTGAACCCCTAGTTTTGAGCACGAAAACTGACACACTGAAACTACAGGGTAAAGCGATCATTTATATCCTCTAAATCAGACAGGATGCTTTGATAGCACAATACGAGCCCAGATGTTTGGCTTGAGTTACACACGGTTTAATACGATCTGAGCTTCTGCCATCAGCAGTTCTGCATGTCCTCTTTTGGACTTACGGGCCTTGAATAGATGCTGGCACAGCAAACAGCAAACATTCAAGTGCATGTTTCAGCGATAAAGCAGAAAGTTAAATACAATGTTTCTGATACAGGGTATCAAAAGAGTGCAGAACTATTCGTCTCTACAGTGTGTTTGCGAAATAAAGAGCCTCTCCTCAATCCACAGCTCTAAATCCTAAATATCCCAAGCAGATTAATCCGAAGGACCGTCTCATCCATCTTTTGCAGAACCTGAAAGACTTAGTCTGCATCTCTTTTCTGGGCGCAGATCTTCGGGTTGGATCCACCCAGAGTTTGACTGGATCAAATGAGCACTTAGACAAAAGCCACACAACTGGAACGGGAAGGAATGTCCCTGGAATGTCACATCAGAAGCTTCTGTATTCCCAGAAATACTTTCTTTGTCGGAGAAGAACTTGCTTGCACTTTAAGTTTTTTAAAGAGGGTAATTATTGTATTAATGCAACACTAACAAAAGTGAAACATGGTAATGATCCTGAAACAAACAAACAGTATACACACACACACACACAATATAAATAAATAAAACATATAAATATACATGCGTCTGATAAACACATACTTTGAGATACACGCATATACACAAAGTACATGATTGTCAGACTAATTGCAAAGTTCAACCAGTTCGTTTAACGTTTGAAGTTGGCTTTACTGTTGCTCAAACAGTAGAGAGTGGTGCTTGCAACATCAAGGTCATGGGTTTGATTCCCAGGGAAAGCAAGAACCGATTAGAATGTCAATCCAAGTTGCTTTGGATAAAAGCATCGGACAAATGCAGAAATGCAGAAATGTAAATGTCATTGATTATTCAATTTATGAACCTGAAAAACATAACTATTTATCCATGCTTTTTATTTTTTTCCACGTAGATTAACTCCCCAACAAAATCATCCCAACCATCCTAGAATGAATCCTTCTTTCCAAATAGAGCTATTTAAATCACCTGGTGAAACCTTACTTTCATATTACTTACTTTCATATTTTTTATTTAATATTTTACTTTCATATTATTTCACTTTTTTTTTCTTCATATTTCTTACTTTCATATTACAATATATATATCGCACAAAAACAAAATAATCGCAAAGCCAGTTTTTCTCCCAGTACCGTACCATATTGAGCAAAAACGCCAAATAGCAAACAATAGCACAATAAGAAAACTGACTGTGAAGAATGAAGGCTTTGTTTTGGACAATCTAAATCCAATAGCACAAATATGAGAACATTTGTATCCTTCAAAGTCTAAAATCCAATTTCACAATAAAAGCATTGAAACCAAAGTAGAACAACTAGTTTGTGAACTGCAATAAGAATGTGTGCAACTTTATGACTGGAGTTAAATGAAAGCTCAAAAGATCAACATTACACTTCATAAACGACCAAATACAAAGTTCATCCTGCCATGACATTATATATCACTCCCGTTTCGTCCCACGCCGAAAACAAAGTCCAAATTCTTCCACACAATCTCTACAATGACCTTGATGAATTCAAATCCTTCCTGTACGCCACACACGCATCCGTTCTCACCTGTGTCTGCTTCTCTGGGATTGAAGTACTCCGTCTCCTCTAGAAGAGGTTGGGTTCTCCGACTGGTATTCCCCATGTAGAACTCAGGACAAATTCTGTTTAGCGAAATTAAGAACTGCCGGTAGATTAGAGACCCAAACAGACTTCTTCCAACCTCAAACAGGGATCTCTGGAGGTGATGATGGGCATTTCCGACAATCAAAGCCTGTTGTCCATGTCAGAATTAGGCATCCAGGACCGGAGGCATCGCTCAGGGTTCACAGTTAGTCACCCTCAGTCAAATCCCATGACCCAGCCTGACTCAGACGTGAAACCCAGTGGAAGCTATAAATAAACTCAAATAGAACTGCAGAGAACTTCCAGAGCCCATGTGTTCCATGTGTGTCGGATGCTGTCGGAATGCCGAAACATCCCCATTCCAAATGGAATTATAGAGCAAATACGATCAAAATCCACACGGATGAAAAACCGCCTGACATGTGAGAACATGTGAGAAATGATCGATTAAGCCTACGGCACGGAAAACTTCACACACGCAAAACTGCACACACACCGATCCGGAAAAAGCCAATGGAAAAGGAAAAAACGGTCAATACAATTTAAAGCTCCATTATGGAGTGGAGCAGCAGACAGATCAGATAATACAGCTCAAATCAAGAGCACAGCGCTTCAAACTCTCAATCTCACATCTATCCATTCCGTACTTTATTCCCACAAAGCCCTGCACGTCCACACACACACACACACACGGTGCAAGTACCATCTAATTACTGAAGCTCAGGATAGTAAGAGCATGTTTTTCATTCTAGTAATCTTCTGCGCTCATTTCTCTAAAACCCAAAATTACAGTTTTGGGACTAAAAACAAGCAGCCAGAGACGACTCGAAATAATTCTGCACAACTCTGGCCAATCAAAGGCCAAAACGCTCCCGACAACCAATCAGAACGCACCACACTCAATCAGGAATTAGGGACTAAAGCCAAAAGATGTCTATCAAGTAATTAAATTCACTTAAAAGTCATTTTAATTTAGATCAGCATGACATTACATACTTTTTAATATTTTACGTCACTACAGAACGCCATTAGAATTAAGACTTTGAGGCATGTTATATCACAAAATAGATTGTGTTTCAGCAGTATAATTGCTAAACGTTCATGCAAGCAGTTGTAAGTGCAAATAAATAACTACAGTAATGCCTTGAGATACGAGCATAATCCATTCCAGGACGAGCTCGTAACTCGAGTTGCTCGTATCGCAAATAATTTTTTCTTATAAGAAATAATTGAAACAATATCCCTTCCTTCCCTCTAAAAAACTCCCTTATTAGTGCTAATAACAATAGAAAAATACGTTTTTAATTGCTGTTGAGACTCACAAAATTATAGTATATAAGGATTCCTGAGATATAAAATTAAATTTAGTTTTAATTATGAGTTCTTGCCTTCGAGACAAACGATACAGTAGCAGCTAATGATGGAGGAGGAGGGAAGGATGTGGATAATGCAAACACAATACAGAAGTGTAGTGTTTCTTCCCGTGTTGTGTGTTGGATAGACTCAGAACCTCATATTTATGATTATTGAACACTCATAACTCGTGCTGCTCCCACCTTAATACTCGTGAATCACTCGTTGCCCCCGGTAACCCCCGCTGTAAAACCAAGCTGCCTCTAGTGGAGATCATATGCAATTACCCATAAATGAGGAGCTTGAGCTGCTCCGTCTGTAAGCTGCTCGTATCTCAAATATTTACTCGTATCTCAAAGCAAAAAAATTTGCTCGAAGGCTTGCTCGCATCTCAGAATACTCACATGTCGGGACACTCATATCTCAAGGTATTACTGTAATTCATGTTCCCAACTAGACAACTCCATTAAAACAGGATTAAGTCCAAGTCGAATTAGACTGATTGTCAAATGGTTTGACATTACAATAATCACTTCATTTATACACAGAAAATGAATACAAAGAACTGTCTATTGCAGGGGTGGGCAAACTACGGCCCGCGGGCCATATCCGGCCCGTTGGGCTTTTTAATCCGGCCCGCCGAACTTGCCGAACCTGTATTAAACCTCCTTCATTTGACATTTCCCTGTAATGTCACTGTGTCGCGGCTGCAAGCGGCAGTGCCGCTGAAAGTGTGGTGGAGAGTATGCGTGTGTCGCAAACCCCTCTAGACCCCCACCCCCTTCCGCGAGTGGAAAACAGAGCTACACGCGTAAATACGGGTACCCGCGCAAGCTCATTTTAATCACTCGCGCGCGCGCGTCTAGATTAGATGTCACGCGCGCGAACATTCGCCCGCTCTCAACTGTCAGTCGTGGGGCGGGGTTTGCTCTTGTAATAGTAACATCAAATGTCATTGGTTAGTTACCTTTTTTCCAAGAGGTCAGTTGTGATTGTTCGCCTGTGATTGTCAATGTAGAGCTGAGGCAGATACGATTCAGTCACATTGCATATGTTTTTTTTTGTCGATTAAATTGTATTAATATTGTTTTGTTGTAATTTCACGTGTCACAGTCGAGTGATTTAAGACCAAACTATACTTTATACAGGTTTTCTAGGATTTATTATAAGTAAATGCACAGGTGCGACCTTCTCAAAAGAAGTTGTATGCTGTCAACGTTATGTTGTTATTTGCTGCATTCAAGACCATGACCTGCAAATACAAGAGGAAAAATAGGGAAATATAGGTAGAGGAAATATAATGTACATTAGAATAAAATGTACATGACAAATAGAGCTCATACACCAGTTTTGAAGTCAATAAATATTTTAAATTGAGGGAAGTATATCCTGCCTTTGCTCTGGTCATGTCCCTATATATATTTCCCTCAGTTATTTTCATGCTTCTGTTGTCATATTTTATCTTTCATTCAATAAAACAGTATGTATTTAGTGTTCCTTCATCAGGGCTCAGAAGAACATACACAGTAGTGTTTTTCAGGTAGAACCAGCACTTGCTCTCAGCTAATTTGATTAAGATAATCAAATGTAAAATGGCATTGAATTATCTTCACTATATATTAAAAATATCTGAATTTATTAAAGTTACAAAAGTCAAGAGCAGTGAGTTATTTTTATTGTTTTTTATTTTTGAGCTTGCGTACCCGTGTAGCTCTGTTTTCCGCTCGCGGATGTAATTTAAGCGCACACAAACATCAGTTTTGCGCTCGTATATTAAAGTCATGGATTTTTCCCAACCCCCCCAATGTGAAACCAATGTGGCCCGCGAGACAAAAAGTTTGCCCACCCCTGGTCTATTGTGAAAAGAGCTACAAAAATAAAGTGACTTTTTATATTAGTGATGAATTTCCGGCAATAATCAGAATAAGCCGATAAAAAAAAAACATTATTTTCACTATCGGTCATCGGCCGATTGTTTAAAAACAACCAATGATCGGGGGCAAATTACTTCCTGTCAATCAAAAAAGGGTGAAAAAACATGTCAGACACACTGTAACTCTTACTAGGTGTGTAGAAATGTCTCTTGTGTTGAATTGAAGGCTGTTTAAGTGACAATAACACATTAACAGTAAAAAAAAATAAGGAAAGCAAGATCTGTTTGACTTTATAAACCACCCGTAGCTCAAGCCAGGGTTGCCAGATCTGCAGTTTTTAGCGCGCTTCCCATTTGCCATTAAAAAAGAGCTGAGAGCTTTATTCCTTCTGATGTAGAAAAATCTCAGCTGTCAAATTCTGTCCATTTCATCATGAAATGCAAACAATAAATGCCCTTTTTACTCTTATACGTGACGGTTCGCCTTTTCCTTCCCTTTAATCCACATTACAGCACGAAAAACATGCATGAACATCAGAAGGTTTGTTGAAAGATAAAATACAATTTACCAATATACATCACGCCTCATGCAATGCTAGAATAAATTTGTTTATTAAAACTCTCATAAGGTCGTTTCGGATGCTTTCCTTGAGTTTTTATCCTCTAATATTATAGCAATGTTCAAAATTAGATGGTTTCCTGTTTATGAACAGCACAAGTTAAGAGAGATTTTTTTTAAACTATCTGTATTGTTAATGGCAGATATTCTGGTTAATAATGCATCTCTCAAATGTATAAATATACACACACACACAACATACTGTTTATATATTCTGGTCTAGCCCAAACATGCACTAGTGCTCTTAATCTATCCTGCATCTGTATTCCTCAGTAATACGTTACCTCTCAGTTTACTGCTAGACTGTGTTTAGGACACCAGCATCCACACATCCTTCTGTTGTCTGGGATTTACATGGCAATGCAACTATTCATAAACAAACGCGCACAAGACCCAATGCATTACACAACTATGAGCTATTAGAGATCATTTTGTTGTCAGGGATTCACATAGCGACACAGTTACTCATAAATACATCCACCAGCCGCTGAAATCATGACACATTATTACAGTCGAGTTATTTTGGCTGAAACGCATGAAAACAAACAGGATTCCTCAGAACTGCTCACACAATCACCTTAACATCACATCACAAGTTCTGTCATCACTTGCATGATGTTCCAACCCCAAAATACTTGTTCTTCTGTAGAAACACAAAAGGAGAAATACAATACAAATGCACCAATAATGGGATTATTTCCCATGATCAGCGTAAGGACTAAAGGCTGGCGCACGATAAAAGATGCTTAAAATACGAGCGATCACAAACATGGCGATAGAAAGTCATAGATTTAACGGTTTTGTTTGTATAGTGCCACGATGTGACCAACGCAACACACACTCACAGATTCCTGACTGTGAACACGGCATCTCTCACGGTCAAACGTGACTTTAGGGTTGTTGAACAAATAACCCGTTATGGGGTTTGGAAAGATTAAATGTCTCTTAACACACTTCACACCACAGGACAAGATAACCTGAAGAACCAGCAGGAGAATCAGGAATTTCTGTCTGTCTGTCTGTGTGTGTGCGTCTGTCTGTCTGTGTGTGTCTCTTTGTGTGTGTGTGTCTGTCTGTCTGAGTGTGTGTGTGTGTGTGTGTGTCTGTCTGTCTGTCTGTCTGTCTGTGTGTGTGTGTGTGTGTGTGTGTGTCTGTCTGTGTGTGTGCGCGGGTGTGTGTGTCTGTCTCTCTGTGTGTGCGTCTGTCTGTCTGTCTGTGTCTGTGCGTCTGTCTGTGTGTGTGTGTGTGTGCGCGGGTGTGTGTGTCTGTCTGTCTGTGTGTGTGCGTCTGTCTGTCTGTGTGTGTGCGTCTGTCTGTCTGTCTGTCTGTGTGTGCGTCTGTCTGTCTGTGTGTGTGTGTGTGTGTGTGCGCGCGCAGGTGTGTGTGTCTGTTGGTGTGTGTGTGTGCGCGGGTGTGTGTGTGTGTCTGTCTGTATGTGTGTGTGTGCGTGCGTCTGTCTGTCTGTGTGTGTGTGAGAGCGCGGGTGTGTGTGCGTCTGTGTGTGTGTGTGCTGTGTGTGTGTCTGTCTGTCTGTCTGTGTGTGTGTGTGTGTGCGCGGGAGTGTGTGCGTGTGTCTGTCTGTTTGTGTGTGTGTCTCTGTCTGTCTGTGTGTGTGTGTGTGTGTGTGTGTGTGTGCGCGGGAGTGTGTGCGTGTGTGTGTCTGTGTGTGTGTGTGTGTGTGTGTGTTGTGGTGTGCGTGTGTGTCTGTTGTGGTGTGCGTGTGTGTGTGGTGCTTTTAAATCACAGCAAGACACAAGCCATCTTTTTCATTCCAGTTTACACACAATTTTCATTATTCAGATGAAAATCTGAAGAAGAATCATGTCTATTTTTACCGCTATTGTTCACAAATGCTGATGTGAGACACAGTGGCTGTTCCTGGACACGCTCTCACACACACATTCATCGGCCGGTTCTTCAGTATCAGGCTACAATCATAATTTTAGAAACGTGTCTGTTTGTTAATGTTTTCGATCCACATTCAGCACTATATTAATGTCGACTCGGTTTACATCTCACCATTTTTTCCCCCGATACGTTTACATTGCAAGATTCTGAGAAAATAAGTATTTTTATTTCCTCAAAATTGGACTTTATACCTCAGTCACGAGATTACATCTCTATTCTGAGAGAAATCATGATAAACAGACACAAGATGCGACCCTAAACAGGACAGGAAGCTCACACAACCTGTGTTTTCTGCTCATAGTGGCGATGTCTCGGTTCGGGACAGGCGTCAGAACCGCGTCTCCTCTTGGTTCATGTGTGACAGAGGGATTCCTGCCGATGTTTTCACTCCTTTACACACTTTATAAGCTCTTCACGAGTTCAGCTGCTCAGAACAGCAGCATATAACACTACAAACCTGCAACCAGCAGATTTATCCCAACACACAGCATTGATTTGGATGAACGGTGAGTTCTGTCATGAAATATGGGTAATAAAGCCGACCAATCAGGTTGTGAATGAATCCCTACGGCTTTAGGTTCTGGTAAAATGCCAATGTGAACGCTAAGCGGACCAGGACTGAACAAACCGAACTACAAGTGTAACACAACCGGAAAGCTTCTTCAGAAACCAGAAACGGCTGCTGTGAAAACCCTCTCACTCAGGCTTTATTTTTAAGAGTGAACTGGTTAGTCTGCAGTCTTGACACACACTCAAGATTATTCACACACTCGTTTTCCTCCTCAGTTCATTTTCTCACTGTCGTAAGGAAGTTGAGGGAGGTCAGATCAGCTTCCTGGTTTTGTTCGCCGCCACAGGGATTAGAGAGAAGCAGACGGAGGGAGGGAGTTCATCGCAGGTGACGTCTGAGCGTTTCTGCATGAGTGACAGGGATATCAGGTCAGTGTTTCCACGGCGACAGAAACAGTGTGATGCGGAGAATTCTGTCAGAACACACACATGCAGAGTCAGTCTGCGCTCTTCATCCTGCTCGCGTCGCTTCAGAACCATTCATCCGTTCACCCGACAGACAGAACACACACAAGACAAACAGGCAGCCCAGTAACCAAACACACACACACACATACAAACAAATACAAACATACACACACACACAGAAATACAAACACAGACACACACATATACAAACGTGTGTACGCGCACCACACACACAGAAACAGACACGGACACACAGATACACAGACACATGGAAAGACAAACACACACAGAAACAGATACACACAAAGACACACACACACACACACACGGACACACAAACGCACACACAAACATAGATACACAGAAAGACACACACACACAGATACACAGACACATGGACAGACAAACACACACAGAAACATAGATACACACAAAGACACACACACACGGACACATAGACACACAGATACACAGACACATGGACAGACAAACACACACGGACGCGTAGACACACACACACACACACGGACCCACAGATACACAGACACATGGACAGACAAACGCACACAGAAACATAGATACACACAAACACGCAGACACACGGACAGACACAAACACACAAACACACACACACACACAGACAGACACAAACACACACTGACACACGGACACTGGCACAAACACAGACACACATAAAGACACACACACACACACACAAAGACACAAAGACACACAGACGCACACACCTTCAATACAAACATGGGAGAGACGTCCTGCAGGTCGGTGCAAGACAGGACACAACGCGTGCCTGCACATAATATAGCTGAATCAGTAAAGAGTGGTGCTTGCAACATCAAGGTCATGGGTTCGATTCCCAGGGAAAGCAAGAACTGATTAGAATGTCAATGTGTTTCTTGAATGTCGCTTTGGATAAAAGTGTATGATAAATACAGAAATATAAATATGAATTCTGAAAAAAATACTAAAATGAAATGAATTTATGATTAAAACAGAACAAATATCTGCCAACTTAATTCATAACTCATTGACAGATGTTTGTTCTGGTTTCATGCATAAACTCCCTTCATTTCAATATTTGCATCTCATGTATATCATGATTTAAAGACGTTTAGATTTCAGGACAAAGATTTTTTTGCAATTTTGCAACATTTAATGCCACATTTTCAAGATTTAAGAATCAGCTCTGATGCAAGACCTATTTAAGGCCTTAAATTATGTACGAGTAAATGAAGACTTCTATAAGACTCGCAGGAAAGGTTTTTTTGCTCTATTGAACGACAGAACTTCCCCTGCAGCCTCACCCTAAACCCTGACCCGACCCGATCCGATCCGGGCGTTCGGGACAGCTGTTTAGGGTGAGGTGATCAGGGAGATTGAGTTTCCTTCCCACCGCCGAAAGAAACCTCCTGTCGCTTTCCGTTAGTATCACCACGACCAGACAGACAGACAGTCGGTGTTGTCATGTTCCTAAACATAACATGCAGCATGACAGCATCCAGCTCTGTCCAAACAAAGCCAACGACAAATGAAACCAATTAAAACACATCCCAGAAATAAAGACAACGCCTCCTTCAGAGCAAGACGACAGTCCCCGCAAAAAAAACTTTATGAACTCATTTTACTACATGAAATCATCCAGGACTATTTAAATGAGCTGCAAATATTAAAGTAGATTAAAAAAAGCACAATAAGTAGTGGCGCTTGCAACATCAAGGTCATGGGTTTGATTCCCAGGGAAAGCAAGAACTGATTAGAATATCAATGTGTTTCTTGAATGCAATGCAAGTCGCTTTGGATAAAAGTATCTTATAAATACATGGATGTAAATGCAATACACACTGAATATTTACAATTTAAGTGTGCAAAAGTCTTGCAATTTGTCAACTTTTAAGAAAAAAAAAGTCATATCTTGTGTAAGTATACTTGGCTGTATCTAGTGTAAGTAAACTATGTATAACTGAAAGTACACAAGTGACTACTATTAAACGGTTAAAAGGGCACAAAATACACATTTTAAAAGTGCAAAACTCATGCAATTTGTCATGCAACTAAAAGAAGACTATATATAACTGAATGAACACGTGAAACCTTTAAATAGTTATTTAAAAGAGCTGCAACTATTAAACAGTTAAAAAGGACACATAATACACTTAATACTTAATTTATTCGTTTGAAACGTGAAAAAAATCATGCAATGGCATGCAACTAAAAGAAAACTACATGTGTATAACTGTACACATATGAGCACTTTAAATTGTTATTTAAAAGATCAGCAACTATTAAACAGTTAAAAAGGACACATAATACACGTTTGAAACGTGCAAAAATCATGCAACTAAAAGAAGACTATATAGACCTGAATACACACATATGAACACTTTAAATAGTTTTAGGAGTATCTGTGCAGCCAACCCCGACGCATAATGAAACATTACACGTGTGACATTGCATTCAACTCATAAACTTGTGTTATTTTGTGTCTGTGGAAATCACGAGCACGAGCTGGAGCAGCGGCGTGGAGCGCGCACACGCACGCACTCGGACAGGACGGTCTCTGTTTAAATGTCCCCCGGCGGGCGTAGCGCGTGCTAACGGGCACAGATTCCCCCCAACACGCATTTCTGGCTCGATATGAGCATTAGAGAGCCGTGGCTTCTCTTCATTCCCAGCAACAGCATTAAACGCACGAGTGAGAGACAGAGGGAAACACGCAGGCCCGAAACACTCGCTCGCGCTTACCGTGCTTGCTTTCTATTTTCCCCGACATGATCGATGCGCTGGCCGGAGCAAATCCTCAGTTCGGACAGTCACAAGAGGACAAAACGAGGAATTTAGGCCACCGTAATCCCGAGTTTTCTTCTTCAGCCACGCATGTTGAAGCACTGGGTCGGTGTGGAGGTGTGGAGCCTGGTTTCCGCGCTCGCGACACACAGACAGTGAATCCAGCGCTGATGTGTGTCTGTGCGGAGTCCGTCCCGATCCATTGGGATGCGAACACAGCGCCACGCTCAGACTGGAATCACGAGCTGCAGGGATTGACAGGGATCATTGTGTCGAGATTTACTCTCGAGTCATTCAGAAGATGCATGCGTTTACATCCATGCATTTGTCAGACACTTTTATGCAAAGCGACTTGCATCGCATTCAAGAAACACATTGACATTCTAATCAGTTCTTGCTTTCCCTGGGAATCAAACCCATGACCTTGATGTTGCAAGCGCCGCTCTCTAGTCACAGGAAAGCCTCTGCATAAATCCTGATAAAGTTTTGTATCTTTTCATATACACTAAACTTTGCACTATGTTACATTTGCATCGAGTAACATCATCGAGATTTGCTCTCCTCGTGTCATTCAGAAGTTGCATCTTCCGTCCAACACAAAATGAGAGGTTTTTCAGAATGTTCACGCTGCTCTTTTACATTTACATTCATGCATTTATCAGACGCTTTTATCCTAAGCGACTTGCATTGCATTCAAGAAACACATTGATATTCTAATCAGTTCTTGCTTTCCCTGGGAGTCGAACCCTGACCTTGATGTTGCAAGCGCCGCTCTCTAGTCTCAGGAAAGCCTCTTCCAGGCAATGAAAGCAGATGGCGACTGGTGCAATCAAACAAATAAAAACTATAATCAAAATAGTCAGCTCTATTATCCTTATCATTTTTCAATTCTAATTTTTTTCAACATTTATAACACTATACTTTGTATTATATTAAATTTACATCAAATTGCAAACTAAAACAACTATTTATCTCTTCTTGTGAGGGGTTTCTAATACGGTATGTTGACATCTTTCTCTCTTCTGACTGCGTTATCAATATCTCTCTATTTTTTCCTCTTTTTGAAAGTTGTGAAAACACTATTGTGGCATTTTTCTTTTGCTATTTCAAAATATATAATCAATGCAATCTCTCATTCAATAATGAAGCCGTCCAACACAAAATAAGAGCTTTGTCAGAATGTTCACGCTGCTCTTTTCCAGGCAATGAAAGCGGATGGGGACTGGGGCAATCAAACAAATAAAAACTAGAATAAAATAGTCAGCTCTATGATCCTTTGACAATTATTCCCCAAAACTAAACGGTAACATCTATTATTGTGTCATAGTAACCCAGTAGTCACTTGTACTTTGCTTTAGTCTCGTTCATATTTAATTTTTACTGGAATGTTTTTTTTTAAAAATAATTTATGCCAATAAAACGTTGATGTGTGTGATATAACATGAGAGGCGTACCAGTTGAGGAGAGTTAAACCAGCTGAGACCAGCCAAACATCTTAGTATGATTTTAAGCTTTTAGTTTTTTTCATTGTGTCAAGAATACATCCTAACGTAAAATAAGAATTTAGAAATATTTCGAATAAAAATCATTTCAATCACATCCAACACATTGCAAAGACAGTATATTTAGTGTAGTGCACTTATTAGTGCGCTCAGAAAACTCCCCTAGGTATCTGCTGCCATCTAGCGTTACAAGATGAACTCACAACACAATTCTATTAATTTTTTTAGTATTGTTTTTATTTATTTTTATTTTTTACATCTTCCTATATAGTATATTGAATTCTGCGAAGCATTGATTGACTTTATTTGTATATAACCTAATAAATAACCTAAATATACACCTATATATATATATATATATATATATATATATATATATATATATATATATATAATTAAAACATATTTAATTATAATTAAATATATATATATATATATATATTGTGTGTGTGTGTGTGTGTGTGAGATTTAATTATATTTTTAAGGTTAGGTTTATATATATATATATATATATATAAAATCACATTCTTAAAAAGCGTAATAAACTCAGTGATTTTTGGTATGATTAGTGACGTGTGTACTTGTCATATAGAAATAAACAGATGAAATTTCACAGGTTTTAAGTCTTCATTAATGAAGAGACTCTGCTGAGGTGTTTTATCCTTCTCCACCGCTAGATGGGGCGCTCGAACCCAAAAACACCTGCAAAATTATTCACCTACTGTATGCGATTTTCTTTTGTGAAGCAAATCTTTAGTATTTCATAGAAGCAACAAGTAGCACAACAAGATAAGTGTGTATTTTCTTTTACCATTATTATTATTTATTATTCCATATGCAGCAAGGAGAAGTAAACTCCAATATTCTTTTGAACAGAGAAAGTCAAATGAAGATTGTTTTGTAGTCGTTTGTTGTTCACATTTATAGTTATAATCTGTTGAATTGAATTGAGTTGTGAGCAGCATCTCTGTGTGTTTGTGTGTGTGTGTGTGTCCATGCTGTGAGTTTGATCAGTTCGTGTCAATATCTCAGCTGGAGCGTTTGGTCAGATGTGTTGATGTTTCTGAGGGAGATCAGAGGAGTGCAGCGGGACGGATTGATCCGCCTGAAGCTGAAGCTGAATCTACAGTAACGGTCAGGATTCAGTGAAGGTCAACTGCTCTTAGCTTACAGATATCAAAATGTGTGAGAGTGATGACACACATATAGATGGATGGAGGGATGCTTTGTGTTTGACCTCCAGCACGATGACATATTGACTGATGCACACGCATGTCCTTAAAAACGCCGGTAGAGACAGTGAGAAAGTTCAAAGGTCATGTTTCTAACATGTTCAATATCTTGCATGAGAGATGGAATGATCCATCAAACGTGACACAAAAACACACGCGCACTCACACTTACAGTTACACACACACTTCCTCACACACATAAGGTCAAGAGGAGACTGAGTTCTCACTTCACACGCAAAGTTGCAAACACACAGAGCTCTGCAATATGAAGACAGATTACATTAAAATTGAATACAATCAAAATAAATGATGAAACTACTGCAAAGGCAAAATGAACAGGAGGGTGAGAGAAAATGATGAAGGGATGACATTTAGAGAGCAGAGAAACCCCATGGGCTCAGGACAGGCCGATGGAGAGGAAAGTGTGTTTTGAGGTTGAGGTTTGGGAAGAAGACGGCTGAACATCAAGGTAAACATTTAAAGGGACAGTTCACCTAAAAAAGACAATTCTCTCATCATTTACTCATCCTCAAGTTACTCCAAACCTGTATGAGTTTCTTCTTCTTCTGAACATAAAAAATTATAATAATTATATTTATAATTATATAATAATAATTATTATTATTACTTATTATTAATTAATTTTTCAATATAGATATTTTTAAATAAATGTTTTTCTCTCCATATGGAAATGGTGTTCCATTTTCTTCTAAAACCATATTCTTCTATTCTTCTTCTAATATCTTTAATCTAAAAATAAATATTTAAACAATTTAAGATAAAATTAATGTTATAATTAACAATCAAAAGATGAAATAGAATAAATAACTATTTTATAGAAATAAATAAGAAATCAATCAAAAATTAAAAGTTTAATGGTCAAAAACCACTTAACATTTACTATAAATATTAATATATAAATTATGCTTTTTTTTAATTATAAAAAAAAAACACAAAATGAAAAAGAAATGATAGAATAATGAGAGCACAGCCATGAAGTCAGATTTTGCTGCCATGTTGGTTCCAGTGAGTGAGCCAGGGATTCAGTCCAGCGAACGGCTCCACACACGGGACGAGGACAGGCCTGATCTTTGATCCAGTCCTTAATGAGCAGAGAGAGAGAGAAGCTTCCCCTTGATGCTGGATACACCAGCGGCGTAAATAACACACACACACACACACACATTGATTGGCATTTGTGTGATGTGTGTAACATTGATTCAAGGTTAAATTCATTATCATGGTATTCTACATGTGCTCCAAGGAACGGTCCTTTATACTGTAAAAACTGCTCACACACACACACACACAGTGGCCATTATCCCAAACCACACTTAGAAATATCACAGAGGGAAACTCATTTAAAGAAGAAAACAACATCCGTTAAACTCATCCAGAACAACAAACACAAAGACTTGAAAACTCCCTGAAGTCAACACAACTAATATGGAGCTAGTTATGAATATAATGATCTTCCATCATACCTTTATGCCTTGCATGCATGTGTGTGCACGTGCATGTGTGTGTGTGTGTGTGTGTGAAGTCTTGCATGTGCTACTTTAAATCAATGCAGCTAGAACCCAATCAAAAGGAATATTTAATGGCCCAGTGCTGGTTTGTATGCATGTGCTGATGTGAGGTGTGAGGATCAAGCTCGCTCTCTCTCTCTAGTGTACAGCTAGTAATTTAGTGTACTGAATACTAGTGTACTACTTACACAAAATAAAAATGAACAAGTTAATCATTTAATATCTTTAAATAATAATGGCATCATATTTTAATACCATTAATCGATCATCAATTTAATAATAAAAATAAAACTAAAACCATTTTTCAAATTGACCAAAATATTAGGTAGATGGAATAATACAATTATACAGAATTGTAAGCAATTTTTTGCATAAAGTATTTACCAACTAAAAATCTAAAAATTAATATTTAAATAATTAAAGCTAAGTTATAAACTAGTATTTTTTTTTTTGCATTAATAAACAAAATAAGAGGGAAAATAAATGTTTTAATCGGAAAAAAGGAAATTAATGTTTAATACAAAAAACATTTTGTTAACGAAATAAAAGCCTTTATTTTAATACACAAAATTTAAAAAAAATATTTTTATATACATATATGCATTTTAAATGTTTTATTATTTATAATAAAATAAAAGATTTTATTTTATTAAAAAAAAACATTTTAAACACAAATACAAAATACATTTTAGACAAATAAATTAATGTGCAATAATAAAACATTATATAAATAATTTAAAATATTAATTAGCCTTAAAAATAAATGATCAAACTATTTAAAAAATATAAATAACAAATAAAAATAAAAGATTTTTATGAAAATAAATGTAATGACTAGAATTGTAAATTCTTAATTTATTCAGAGATTATGATTAAACTATAGAAAGTCTGCATATTTATTATTCGTACTACACAAAGAAATTGTATGGGTAATTTGTTTTTATGCTTCCCGTGTCTGAAATCGAATTATTATATAGTATGAAAAACACAGTATACAACAAAAGTCTGAATACATAGTATTTAAAAAACAGTATACAAAAATGAAACAAAAGTCCCCAGATGATCTTCTACTTCTGCGGGACACCTTACTATCCCATGATGCAACGGGAGAGGGTTTATGAATGGCAGTGAAGCGACGCAACTGACGCTAATAGAGCATGTGACAGAAACAACATGGCGAATTATAGATTTTAATTCATATTACCCATATTCATACTATAGAGAATGTATTTTTTTTAATGGTCGCAAAATTCATATTCAAATGTAGGACCTACTCAGACAGCATGCGATTCTGGACTCAGTGTTTGTCTCTGATAACTGCTGTAAGAAAACTATATGGTTAATATCAGCAGTCTAGAACACATTAACACACACACACACAACCTCTCAAATCCGGCCTCAATGTGATGTACAGGACTGTTGGCAGGAAACAGATTAGTACTTAATGCAGACTGATGTGTCGCCTGCATTAAGCTCAACACACACTTATGTTCAGTGTGTGTGTGTGTGTGTGTGTGTGTGTGTGTGTGTGTGTTACTGGCAGCCTAGAGCATATGATCTTTAGCATTTTTTTAATAACGCACTGTTTCTTTTTTCCAAGATTAAATTTTCTTTTCCACCGGAGCGCTGTCAGATCAGGTCAGAGGGTGATTTTTTACAGCGTTCCTAAAGAGAGAGAAGGAAAAGGCTGACATTATTTGACACGACAATGTGATTAAGACCAAATACAAGCCACATAATAGGATCTCAAATGTGCAGTAAATTACAAAAGATGAAAGAAAAATACTCTTTTTCCAGGAGAAATATCCACATTTGAAAAGAGATGGACAGACTCTGAAAGAGAGAGAGAGAGATAGCTGTGAGGATGAGGGTCAGAGCTGCACTTTCTCACGACCCCCTGATCTGAGCTGCTGCGTGAATGGCTGATTAAGCAGTTATTGATCAGGCCGGCTTGTTAGCGTGAACACACACTCACACACACACACACACACATACATACATATACCGCAGACAGGACAGCAGTCGACACATGTCAAGAGGAACAGCGATCAATAAACCTCACGCCACAAACACCATCGTATCATAAGAGTTTCTCAAGAACAGACCGAACCCTCCTCGACCTCGCCGCTCACTTTTCCTTTCCATTTTCATTATTTTGTAATAAGCCTGATAACATACTGGAACTCCAGCAGAGCTTAAAGAATTATTAATCTAAATATAAAACTCATTTGGGCATTTAGTGTTGAAAGTTCACAAGGTCACAAACAGGATTGAAAAGGACCATTTATTTTTTAATTATGACTGCTTTTAAAATCCTTATCAATTATAAAATAATAGAATAATAGTAATTAATAATAATAGAAAATAAATAAATAAATCTTCGTATGGTATTAGATAGGGTTAATATATAGTAAGCATAATTTTCTTTAATTATGATAGTTTTATATAAAACAACAGATGTCTAAAGTATGTTCTCATTTAGCGTATAAACACAACCCAAGTGTGTGTGTGTGTGTGTGTGTGTGTGCGTGTGCGTGAGGGGGAGAGAGAGTCTTTAATAATGAGGAAATCTCTCTCTCTCCCTATATATATATTTTTTTTTTTTTTTTGGACATGGGAATTAATAAAATACTGAAAAGTCAAAAAATATTTTAAATGACTAGGCTATCTACGACTACACACACACACACACACACACTTATATGGCATGCATGGATTCAAGTAAAACTGTTATACCTGTCCGATAATCTAGGTTCTAGATCCGTGAGAGTGGGGATAAAATGATAAAAGTGTGATAAAATCTATCTATCTATCAATCAGATCTGTGAGAGTGGTGATCTGGCCGGTTCTAGATCTGTGAAAGTGGTGATCTGGCCGGTTCTAGATCTATGAGAGTGGCAACCGGACCGGTTCTAGATCCGCGAGAGTGGCAATCTGGCCGGTTCTAGATCTGTGAGAGTGATGATCTGGCCGGTTCTAGATCTATGAGAGTGGCAACCGGACCGGTTCTAGATCCGCGAGAGTGGCAATCTGGCCGGTTCTAGATCTGTGAGAGTGATGATCTGGCCGGTTCTAGATCTGTGAGAGTGGCGATCTGGCCGGTTCTAGATCTGTGAGAGTGATGATCTGGCCGGTTCTAGATCTATGAGAGTGGCGACCGGACCGGTTCTAGATCCGTGAGAGTGGTGATCTGGCTGGTTCTAGATCTATGAGAGTGGCAACCGGACTGCTTCTAGATCCACAAGAGTGGCGATCTGGCCGGTTCTAGATCTGTGCGAGTGATGATCAGGGCGGTTCTAGATCCGTGAGGATGGCGATCTGGCCGGTTCTAGGTCTGTAAGAGTGGCGATCGGGGCGGTTCTAGATCCGTGTGTGTGTCTGGATGAGCAGATGGCCGTGTGTCTGGACTGTGAGCGTTGAACAACGCTCTACTGACACGTCCCTCAAAACATTTCCAAAAAACACTCGCGCAGCATTCCTGGCAACATCCAGAGCCTCAGCCATCTGTCTCCAGCACTGAATAAATGTTAGTGAGGGACACATGAATCATAGAGCCATGAATAACATATTACCAGATGACATCATCATCTCACAGCATGATATTCAATCAGCTCATTCTGCTCGCTCTCGAATGTTCCTCCTCAACGCCATTACAGACTTCAGTAACACTTTAAAATTTGAATTAGTAAATAATAACGCTCAGTTGATTGTGGCAGTTCTCTGATACTATAAGAACTAATATATACAGGTTCATAATTAACATGAATAATGCATAATGTATCATTCATTCTAAAGGGCAGATTATAGTAATGGTTACATGTGTTCGCACAGACACGAGACAAAACTGATGAATACATTTCCACACAATAAAATAATGCAAAAGAAAGCAGCAAACACACTCAACTCTAACCTGACTGAATAATAGACAGAGGAAAAGGGGGAACAATCCAAATGAATGACATAATGATAAACAATGAATTAATCATTAAACAATGATTCAATTAATTACAATGATAACAAAAGTGTGGCAGGAAAGTTGAACAAAGGACAACAGGATATATCTATCCATCCATCCATCTATCCATCCATCCACCTATCCATCCACCTATCCATCTATCCTTCTATCCTTCTATCCATCCACCTATCCATCCATCCACCCACCTGTCCATCCACCCATCCATCTATCCATCTATCCCTCTATCCACCTACCTATCCATCCATCCACCTATCCATCCATCCATCCATCCACCTATCCCTCTATCCATCCATCCATCCACCTATCCATCTATCCTTCTATCCTTCTATCCACCCATCCACCCACCCATCCATCCATCCACCTGTCCATCCACCCATCCATCTATCCATCTATCCCTCTATCCACCTACCTATCCATCCATCCACCTATCCATCCATCCATCCATCCACCTATCCATCCACCCATCCATCCATCTATCCCTCTATCCACCTACCTATCCATCCATCCACCTATCCATCCATCCATCCATCCATCCCTCTATCCACCTACCTATCCACCCATCCATCCATCCATCCATCCATCCATCCATCCATCCCTCTATCCATCCATCCCTCTATCCCTCTATCAACCTACCTATCCATCTATCCATCCATCCATCCATCCATCCATCCATCCATCCATCCATCCACCCATCCATCTATATAGCCTATAAAATATTATAATACATTTGCTATTATAACACGCGCACACGCGCACACGCACACACGCACACAATCCAACAAATTGTAAGAATAATACTAACACAGATGAATAAAGCTATTAAATATTAGTCATTAAGTAGCAAGTAACTTGTTTCAGTCAATAGATAACAATTTAAAATAATGACTGACATTCAGCCTGACAACATCTCATCTGCAGCAGATCCTGAATCAGGACAGCGCGTCTTTCTCCGGCGCTCTTTCCTGAAACTGCGTCCGACAGAAGAGCTCTCAGCATGTCTTCATCAGTTGTTTTTCTTTGACTACACACCTGTGTGACGCAATGACTCAAGTGTTGCCAAAACCATCTGAAACCTTACAAAACCCTCAAATTTTTCTTTAAAAACAACACATGATGCACAGCATTTGATTACACAAGCATTTTCTCTGACATGCATAAGAAGAGAGGTTTAGATGCGGAAAGAAACAACACACAAACACATTAAATACTAAATAAACCAATTAGCAAAATTAAAAATACAAGCTTCAGGCACACATCTGTCTTTCTCTCCCTCAACAAAATATTAAACTGGATAAATAAGAGCTTAAAGAGATCGTCTCCTGGGACAGTCACAGCTCTCTTCCTCTCTCATGATGATACGCCTTTATAAAATATTACTGATATTTATGTCTGATGAAGTACAGATGTTCAAATCTGCATCTAAGTTATAATACATTTCATTTGACAAAGAGGACAATAAATGACGGGCCAAAGAAGCAGATTCAAATGTGCACCATATGCTAGAAAATAAAACGCTTCACTACTATTTGCATTTGACCCAGTTATAAATATGCAAATCCATAATATATGTGCATTTACAACAATAACATGCATGTTAAGCTGTATTGTAGTGAACCTTTGTGTTTGGATTAAGAGGAGTATTATACCAATCCATCTATATATCTATCTATCCACCCATCCACTCATCTATCCACCCAGCCATCCATCCATCCATCTATCTACCCACCCATCTATCTACCCATTCATCCATCTATTTATCTATCTATCTATCCACCCATTCATCTATCCATCAATTTATCCATCTATTTATCTATCTATCCACCCATTCATCCATCTATTCAACTATCCATCCACCCAGCCATCCACCCATCCATCCATCTATTCATCTATCCATCCATCCATCTACCTACCTATCCATCTATTCACCTATCCATCCATCTATTCATCTATCCATCCATCCATCTACCTACCTATCCATCTATTCACCTATCCATCCACCCATCTATTCATCCATCCATCTATTTATCCACCCATCCATCCATCTATTCATCTATCCATCCATCCATCTACCTACCTATCCATCTATTCACCTATCCATCCATCTATTCATCTATCCATCCATCCATCTACCTACCTATCCATCTATTCCCCTATCCATCCACCCATCTATTCATCCATCCATTTATCCACCCATCCATCCATCTATTCATCTATCCATCCATCCACCCACCCATTCATCCATCTATCCATTCTTCACTATCCATCCATCCATCCATCCACCCATCCATCTATTAATCCATCCATCCATCCATCAATCCACCCATCCATCATAATAGATACCCATAATTCACATTTGAAGAGAACTGAATTTGAATTCTTAGAGAATAAGAATCATAGTGGAAGATAACCTCAACTTTTATGCTGGAGAGCCTGAGAAAGGCTTGTCCTCTCAGAGTCAGCTTGATCCTCTAGTGAGAGTGTGTCACACACACACACACACACACACACACACACACACACACACACACACACAAACACACACACAAACACACACACAGGTTTCAGGTGCATTCACACTTCTGTCATGTTTCCATCCCTAACATGACTTCTTCATTCACACTTTGTCGACACTAGAACACACCTGTTTGTTGAGCTGTCAGTCATGTGACATCTTTAACTGCCACAAAAAAGGCAGGTTTTAGTGTCGCCATAGTATCAGAATCCGATCTGATTACATTTACATTCATGCATTTATCATTTATCTTTAATCCAAAGCGACTTGCATTGCATTCAAGAAACACATTGACATTCTAATCAGTTCTTGCTTTCCCTGGGAATCGAATCCATGACCTTGGAGTTGCAAGCACCACTCTCTCTACTGTTTGAACTACAGGAAAGCTAATCTGACTCTGTCATCCTGGAGACACAATACACCCATGTGTCAAGCTGTCAGTCATATGATGTCATCTTTAATTTACACAGCTTCTTATGTCACTCTGAAGTCAGAATCGATACAAATTGATCATGCTGACTCTGGAACTCACCTGTTTGTGTCTGTCACAGAATACTTAAGGGAGAACTCAAATGCAGGGGAAAAAAATAAGATATTTATTGTAACAAAATAAACAAACAAACAAAGACACAAAAGAAAAGAACCCACGAGGGGGGAAACATTAACCAAAAACTATAACGAAATACTCAAAGAAGATAAACAAACTGGATGAGACGGTGAAAGATGGAAGACAACACGACACAGGACAGCAAACACACAGGGATTAAATAGGGAACACATGAAGAAGGTAACGAGCAGAAACAGCTGGGATCAATAAAGGGAAACGAGGGAACAAGATGGGTGGGGTTACACAATAACAAGACACAACAAAGGAACAGTGTCAGAGCTCTGTCGACCAACACACTAGAAACCCAAACTGAAGTGACAGAACCCTGACAGTGTCAATTAAAGATGATGTCAGATGACTGACAGCTCGACATACTAATCACAGAGCAACAGAGCATGATTACATGGCTGGGTCCAAAATCACCCGCCTATAGCCCTAAATCGGGCACTATTTGAGGGCACAGCCATTTGTAGGGGTGTCCGGAGACATAGTGGATGGTTTTGAGTGCATGCATTCAATCCCACAATGCACTGCATTAATGAGAGTACAACCTATGCATGCTCAACTGCTAGAGAATACCCATAATGCACTGCAACAGTCAAACCGAATAAATTCCAGCGTCTCAACAGAAGATGGCGCCACAACGTGAGTACAGCGTCATTATTATTTTAAATTGTTTAATTAAGGCTTATACTTGCTAGTTTCCATTTATACATCCTTTTGTTTGGGTGGGCTATCTTATTAAGTTACACTTAAGAATGTAATAATCAACTCAAAATCAAAATCAATAATTTTAATGGCTTTGTGGCGCAAGCGTCAAAAACAAAGCATGTAAATGCATTAATATATAGCATGCAACCATTATCCATCTTTCAGAGCACCATCGGGTCCTTGGTCTGGAACATGTAGGCGACCCCTGCTTTAACCTGGATATATAATGCAATATGAAAGTTTTTTTTAATGCATTATTAAAACTTTTAGGTGTACCACTAGCTGTTATCTGGCAGGACTGTGCACTTGATTCTACAGAGGAACTGAATTATGCAGAACAAAAGAGTTATAGAACAAGTGTAACATTGATACTGATGCTCATTTGAATTCTGCAGCAGTTCTGCTGAGGATAAAAGACTGAATATTTTTGTACTTTATGACAAAACTTTAACAAAACGCTAAACAGAGAGAACGCAGGCTCCGGGACCCAAGAGACTCAAGAGAAGTGTTGTGTGTGTGTGTGTGGGGAGGGTGTTTGGGGTTGGCGGGGGTGTTAGATTAAAAATCTGCTCAAAAGATGAGAGAGAAAGGAGTGAAACAATGACAGAGCGAGAGGAGGTGTTCGTGCATTGATATTAAATCTCAGCGGGCGTCACTCTGTAATGCCAATGCATAAATGCTCTTGTTTCATCATTAATAGCGTTCTTCATTAATTGAACAAACACAGTACCAGCATCTCCTTCCTTCTGAACTTCTTTGCATTTTCCGTGAATATTTTAACTTAAATACAGTAGATATAGTGAGGTCTTGTGTGAGTTCATTCTGAATGACCTACAAAGATGTGTGTGGGGTTTAGTTAGCTATAATTAGGGTGCAAAATGAACTAAATCTGACAAAACTTTCCTTTGGGGACATGCAAGAATGTCCTCAATGGGGGGGGGGGGGGGGGGGGGGGATCATAAATAAAGCAAACCATTTTAAATCATAAAGAAAGATTCATGTTGGCATCAAGACATTTCTATGCATTTTGTGAAATGTGTGTCAATATGAGAATCATCTCAACTAAAAAACAGCATCTAATAATATATGTGTGTGTGTGTGTGTATATATATGTGCGTGTGTGTGTGTGTGTATATATATATATATATATATGTGTGTGTGTGTTTGTGTATGTGTGTGTTTGTGTGTGTGTATATATATATATATATATATATATATGTGTGTGTGTGTGTGTGTGTTTGTGTATATATAAATGTGTGTTTGTGTGTTATAAGAGCAAATGTATATGGATGGATGGATAATTGGTTGGATGAATAGATGAATGGGTGTGTGTTTGTGTGTTTGTGTGTATATATATATATATATATATATATGTGTGTGTGTGTGTGTGTGTGTGTATAAATGTGTGTTTGTGTGTTATAAGAGCAAATGTATATGGATGGATGGATAATTGGTTGGATGAATAGATGAATGGGTGGATGGGGTGTGTGTGTGTGTGTGTGTGTGTGTGTGTGTGTGTGTGTGTGTGTGTGTGTGTGTGCGTGTGTGTGTGTGCGCGCATATACATATGAGTGACTACCATTCAAATGTTTGGGGTCAATGCGTTTGTCAGTTTTAACATTTTAATGCAACAAGAATGCATTAAACTTATCAAAAGTAAGAGTAAATATATTTATAAAGTTAAAAGATTTCTACTTTCAATAAATGTTCTCAACGTTGAGAAAATTGAGTAGCAAATCAGCAGGTTAGGATGAATCCTGAAGGAAATAACTGACTGAACTCAAAAACATAAAATCTCCCGATCCCAAACTTTTGAATGCTTGGCTATATATAATATACGTATAAGCAAATAAAAAATATGTGCAGTGTTCATTGCATTCAAATGTGGCTCCTGCAGTGATTTTCAGCTGTAACTGTCTGTTTTATGAAGTTATGTGTTGTATTATGAGTGACTTCGGATGAATTTCCAGCACATCTTGCCTCTATCACTGTCTCTGCTGAAGCGCATCGGTTTGTTTCAAAGGCAGTCGCATCTGAGAATCTTCCCTGAGCATTTATTGCCAACACACACATAAACAAGACATGCTTCGACAAACATGCACACGAACAGTCACAGACCCACAACACACTCTCTGCTTCTCTTTAATTTTCCATCGTTCTCTCACTCTTAACTGGCATTCACAGTGCGGCGCTTTGAACTAGTGCAGTGCAGGATGGCAGATTACCCATGAGACCCCTGATCAGCTTTGAAGCCCTGCTTTGATTCCCCTCCACACACTGACACACACCCACTCCCCTCTCTCTCTCTCTCTCTCTCTCTCTCTCTCTCTCACACACTCATCTTGAGCGACCTCCGTCATTTGACTTCAGCTATTCCGTTACTGCCACAAACCCTAAAGACTTTCAAAGCACAATAACTACTCTCAATGCAGTTATAGTCCAGTACACGCAACACTCTGTATAAGGTGTGACATTGACAGATTTAGGGAAAAGACATTTATAATGCTACAAAATATTTCTACTGCAAATAAATGCTGTTTTAATGTTCTTTTCATCAGAGAATCCTGGGAGAAAAAAGGTACCACAGTTTCCACAAGAATATGAAGCAGCACAACAGTTCAGGTTAGGAAAAATTTCTTGAGCATCAAATCATCATATCAGAAGGATTTGTGAAGATTTATTCAAGAAATAAATGACACTTTACTGTATATTCACATAGAAAACAGCTGTTTTACACTGATATAATATTACACTGTTTTACTGTATTTATCATCTAATAAATTCAGCTTTAATCACAGGAATAAATGACACTTTACTATATATTCACATAGAAAACAGCTGTTTTACACTGATATAATATTACACTGTTTTACTGTATTTATAATCTAATAAATTCAGCTTTAATCACAGGAATAAATTACATTTTAACATATATTCACAGAGAAAACAGCTGAGTTATTTCCCTGTATTTGTATCAAATAAATTCAGCCTTGGTGAGCAGAAGATACTTTTTTAAAAAGCATTAAAAAAATCTCACCAACCTCAAACCGGTGAATGGAAGTGTATGTGTACACGATCAATGTGTGTGCGAGATAATGTTTTTACATCTCCAAAAATCATATGACAAGCACACACACACACACACACACACACACACACACACACACACACACACAAACACACACACTTCCTTAAAATATACCTTCATCCCAAAATAAAAATGTACAGAAAAAAAAGTTCTTCATTCCTACTTGTGTTTCTGTCTATTCAAACTTAGTTTGTTAAGACATATCACTCGCTGCCAATTAGTTCTCTCATTGAATATGCAAAAATACAAAATAGATTTGATTTTCATTCGTTCGTTTCCTCAAACAAAAACATTGAATGGGTTCAATAGACAGCACATGAGTGATATGGACTACTCTCATGATACTTGCACTTGAACAACGCCACTCCTTATAAGCCCCCCCACACACACACATACTTGTCTGGACTATGACTAGGACTACCCGAAGTATCGGATCATTGCCTTACCTGTGTGACTGTCTCCATGTCAGCGTTTCCTTTTGGCACCTTCTCCAGACACCTGCATAGGAAAGAAAGATATCCTTAATTCATTGAATACAGCAACGTAATGCTACTTGTGTGATTGTGGTGCAACTTACCTGGCCGTGGACAGTTCATCATCTTCTGTTGTTGTTTGCTGAAATACTCACCTTGTCCACTAAAACCTATTAATAAACTGTTTGTTTGTGAGCTGACCATCTCTCTACAAGTCTGTGTCCTGACAGATCCCTATAAAAGTAACTAATTTCATTACTTTTTATGGAAAGTAATGTTACTTCTGCATAGCTTTTCTAACCTGGGCTGTGATGTGACTTTACTAGAGGGTCGAAATGCAGAGCTTGTGTGAATATATCCATGTTTTTCAGATGCTTTTAAAATTCTGACTTTACATTTGACTGTTTTTATTCATTTATTAGAGTACTAAATCTTTTTGTGTAAGTGAGATGATTAAATGCATGCTCACATTTAACGCACATGTAATGCGTTTCCCCCAACTCTATATACTTGCTTTATACTTTTAAGGAGCTTTTTTCACTCTTAAAATTAAGTTCCAAAAAGGAGTTTTCACAGCGACTCATTTTTGCTTCCCAAAGAACCTTTCAGTGAACAGTTCTTAAAATATCCATCATTTTCTTAGTGTAAAGAACATTTTGATAATCTAAAGAAACTTTTTCTACTTTACAGAACCTTCTGTGCAATGGAAAGATTCCACGGATGTTTAAAGTTCCAAATGGAACCATCAAGGCCAGTAAAGAACCTTTATTTTTACTGGTCTTTATGCATGGAAAGTAGCAATGTGAACAAACATTCTGTTAAACATCTCATTTGGAAGAAAGAACAGCATCAGAGTAAGTAGATGGATGAATTAGTTGGATGGAAGTAGTTTGAATGAATTATTGAAACTGCACAAATTCTCAAATCTCAACTTGTAGAGTTTCATAAAGAATAATTCATTTAGACTGAGTACACACACAGAGAGGGCAGGAAGCAGGTGAAGAAAGAGTCTCTGACCTTACAGCAGCTTTTAAGACATTCACAAAGAGAAACATCTGTCGGTCTTCAGGATAACACTCATCTCTTTCATCTGCAGTTCTGCAATGAATGGTGTGCGTTTGTGAAGTGGTAATACTGATCAATGCAGAAGCTGAAACATCTTGTCAATAGCTGATCGACGTTTAACATTCAATAAAATTTGTCAGCTAATTAAATTGGCGTGTTTAAAGTGGACTGATCAATGTCTTTTCACCCCCCCCCCCCCCCTCATCTAGATCAGGTGATCTGAGGCCACATGCACACTACCATCAAAAGTTCACCAAAGCTGTATTTATTTGATTCACACTACAATAAAAATAGTACAATTGTGAAATATTATTACAAATTAAAATAGCTTTTTTTTCCCAATTTTAATAAATTTTAAAAGGCAATTTATTCCTGGGAATAAGCTTACGCAATTTACATGAATGTGACCGGAGACACAGCAGCTTTAAAGACCAGCCGGACGCGTGTTAAAAAGAGAAAACATTGAGCTTGGCACTTTTTTTTTCTTCAAACCAAACTTGGGTCTTCAGCCGAAAAAGTTTAAATCCTCTCACTGTAGCTCAAATAGTAGAGAGTAGCGCTTACAATGGCAAGGTCATGGGTTCGATTCCCAGGGAAAGCAAGAACTGATTAGAATGTCAATGTGCTTCTTGAATGCAATGCAAGTCGCTTTGGATAAAAGCATCTGATAAATGCAGAATGTCATGAGAGTCTTTTGTTGCTGTTTCGAATGCATTCTCGACTCCTCTGGAAGTGGTTGAAAGTGGACAAACTCAAAACACATCTTAACAGATCAAGGCTTTTGGCAAATTAAAATGAAAACAGCAGCAACATTTGATCAACCAATGGCATGTTTTTAGGGCGGGGCTATCTGACTCTTTGACCAATGGCAGATGGAGACGTGTTTTATGTTGAAATTTATGTTTATGTTTGAAAACAGACATTATTTTTATGATTTCATTTGGTGATGCTGGTAAAAAAAAAAAAGTGTTTCAAATCACATTGTCTGTGTTCGCTGAAAGGTTTGTTTTGAAATAAAGCCTCAGCAGAGATTATAATGTGCTATACATTTTATCATAAAATAATCTCTTTAAACAAGTTATGTTGTGTGTAGTAACCTTACCTTACTCAGTAGTGATGGGAAGATCGGATCATTTTACTGACTGTTGAATATTGTTCAGCCAAATGAACTAACCTGTATTTAAATGATTTTGTTAATTTGAGCACTTGAAATGTTTTTCAGTTGCTACTCTCCAGACATGTCCACATCATAATCTAAATTAGGAAATCATCATGCAGCCAAAGATTAACTATGAGAAACATTACCTCCTACGTCATGTAACAGATACAACAAATGAATTGTTCAATAATAAATGACACACAATTCAACAGGTTTATAAACAAAACTACATGCTTTCTGAGAAAGAACATTGTTTTGGTTGTGCTTTTCTCTGTGTGACTGTGCGGATGAATATGATAACCATAGATGCTTTACAATTAACTGTTAGAGAGCTACATATGGCAATTAATCTGATCAATAAAATAACTCAGCTGTTGAGTAATGAATACGAGTCACTTTCACAACATTTCAAACCCCTCAGTTCTCGCAATCTCGGAAAACCCAACCTTATGTTGATTCTTGTTTTATTACGAGCTGTTGCATTCTCATTTTTATGCCTGCAGACTCTCTTCTGTTTGGAGATTTAATGCTCCATGTCAGCCTTTCTTGCTCATTGTGACATCTAACCTACGCCACTTCCACACCAGACACACATAAAAGCAGCCGGAGCAACTTTTCTCTATTTGCGGATATGATGAAACACGCACAGGTGAGTGACGTATGTGTGCAATTTCCTATGAAATCATCCCACCAGGTATGAAACATAGATACGTATAACAGGCTTAAAATAGTGAATCAGGGTAAGATGTTTTGGAAGAAAGACTGATGATTATATTGACTGATTTTTAAGTAAAAAATAAAAATCAATAAAATAAAAAAGTAGTGTACCTTTAAAGAAAAAAAGAGGAATCATGTAAGTGAAATAAACACCATCCAGGCATATACTACGATTTGGAATGCATTCATTAAAATTTTGTGAAATATTTAGTAGGGATGTAGAGAAAGACAAAAGACAGAGAATGAGAGTGAATCTGTGAAGACTTCATTAATGGCGGGTCATTTAGATGGTGATGCCTCGTTAAATACATTATCTTGACCTTGACAAACACGCACCGTTCGAGGGCCTGAGGGGCTCATTCTTACGGAATATATAAGAACGAATGAATTACCGTACTGAATATATTACACACACACACACACACACACACACACACACACATTAGTTTGAGTCTCTCATTCATGGAAAAAGCTGTAGCAACGACACAAAGACAAAATGTTGTTCTTTTAAAGTTGTTTTCATTTACGTTTCATTTAGTCTCAATTTTATATCTCTTATAAGAAAAACTATATTATTTATTATTGAAATAAAGCTTAAATATAAGCATATTAGATTAACTTATCTAAAGCTAAATTTAAACGTTGCCTTGTCAAATATTGCATGTGAGTCAGGAGAAATGTTTGAGACTTCAGCATTTTACACCTCAAACAAACCCTCTGTGTGTGTGTGTGTGTGTGTGTGTGTGTGTGTGTGTGTGTGTGTGTGCGTGATGTTTCCATTCGTCAGTGTGTGGCATCTGTCAATGTGTCTGACCGGATGAGACCGTTACCGTGGAAACAAATCTGTCTTTGATTTATCAATGCTGTCAATGACAGGGGTGAGTTTACTGCTGTCCCGATCAAACACACACACACACACAGATGTGGTGTTTGGCACGTATGGATCTGCGTCAGCAGAAACTCAAGACAGATTGTCAGAGACACAGTTTCCAGAAGGTCAGTTCTTACTGTACGATATGTGTGCGATCCACTAATGCCAAAGAGAGAGAGATGGTCATGTGACCACTAGGACAAAGATTCTGGCTTTATCTTGACAGCATACTGTAACTTTGTTTTTGGGGAGTTTATTTTGAATCCAGTAGAATCCACAAGAGGGCGCCGCAATGGGTCTCTCTGTCTGTGATGTTTTCAATTACAATTGAATAAACTTTTCTAGCTGAGAAATTCCAAAGAGTTTCCAATGCAAAGTACACATTTTTAAAATTTTTATTTAAATATTAAAACCTCAGAGAAATAATTTGTCAAATGATCCTTTGATATATATAAGAGGCTGTAAAAACAATCTGTAAGTTTCATAACTTTAAAATATTAAAAATATTTAGTCAGTTAGTCAGTTTTTATTGAAACCAAGATGCTAAAACAATCATTTTCTAATTATCAATATTATATATTTTAACAACATAACAACAACACTGGTGATCATAAATGAGATCATAAAACCAAATAATATATATATATATATATATATATATATAAATCATGATATAATAAATAAATATGTTTTTTGTGCATTAAAAAGTTGTTGGCCATTAAATATAGTCGGCTATTCAAATCAGAGTCAGGGAAGAGTTTGTGGGACGCTGCCATGTATTTGGTATTAATATGGTTGCACGTCATTCATTCTCTCGCGATCACATGGTCACTTCTGCATCAGGGTCAGATTAATCCAGCTGTGCATAATCTCAGTCCTAATCTCCAGTCTCTCACAGATCACACACACACACAAACACCCTTATATAAGAGAATGAAAGACTGAACAGTAAATGTAGACAAATAAAAATCCAACAGGACGGTTTGGAAATCTGCTAGTTCGTCCCAGTGCTTTCAAGCAGGGGGCATTTAATGGGGGTGACAGATGTGACACGAGTGTGACGTGTGTCATGTCACTGACGTCTCTGCCTGCAACGCTTCCAAACCTCCAGGTTGTTTAAGCTCAGTTGTATCAGCCAGAATGAAACACAACAGATTTCGACATACCCTTAAAAGGAATATTTCAGAGTTTCCAAACAATGTTCTACCTCAAAATCAAACAGAAAAAATAAGAAATTACATTTTGCTTTAGTTTTTTTTCTAAAAAATATTTTTTCTATTTCTTTTGTGTATGTAACTCTCATTATTCTTAATAGTTATTATTTAATAATATAATATAATAGAGGCTCATTTAATAATATAATTTATTCTATTTTTAACACAATACTAAAATATTTATAATATAATAATATACAATATAGTTTACCATAATACAGTTTAACCATAAAAATCAGTTTTTTATTTTTATTTAAATGCATTAATGATTTTCAGAAAACCACAATCAATATTTAAACTTTAGTTTAAGGTATTTTAAGACTTAAATTTGTTAAAAAATTGGCAACACACTGAAAATAACCTGTATTTTCCCTTTAAAGTATGTGCCTCTTCAAGAGTCTGTGTGTCAGGGTTCTGTCAGTTTGGGTTTCTAGTGTGTTGGTTGACAGATCTCTGACACTGTTCCTTTGTCGTGTCTTATTGTGTAACCCCGCCCATCTTGTTCCCTTGTTTCCATTAATTAATCCAGCCGTTTCTGCTCGTTACCTTCCTCATGTGTTCCCTATTTAATCCCTGTGTGTTTGCAGTCTTGTGTCACATTGTTGTGATTCCATGTTATTCATGCGTTTATGTTGATCGTTCTCCCTGTTCCATCCGGTTTGTTTGTTTTCCTCGGTCATGTCCTGTTATCTTGTTTAATTATGGTTTTGTTTATGTTTTGATTTCTTTTGTTAATAATAAATCCTTTTTTCCCCGTATCCCTGCGTACTCCCTTACTTCACCCTGTGTTTGGAATTCAGAAACGCTTGTTATTAGCGACACCAGTGGCCGTTAAGTGAATTGCAGCCAGAAACTTAATGCCCGTGCTCCAACTCAGAACAGATGACAGTTCTGCATGTATGCCCTTGAAAAATATTAAATAAATATAAAATATAATAATTTAAATATAAAAATATTTTAAGACTTTAGTTTTAACTCATTCCCGCCACTGACGGAAATTTCTTGCTTTCCGTGTTATTGTTATTTCCATGTTCTACGGTAGGGGGCGATATTACGCATCTTCTGAAAGAATACAGAATCACTGGATCAAAGCACAGGTGAAAAAGGAGAAGAAACAAGTGATAAAAGCATTGCTTATGCACATTATAGTCGTTGGGGGTGAAACTAATCGATTTAGCTTTTTTTATTAAATCTGACGTTTAACATATGTTGCTAAAAAAGAAAATTATTTTAATTGAAAAAAAAAGGAAAAATAAAAGCAGAGGCTCAGTTCTTCCTTTTGATACGTATATTGCATGTTCAGACAACAAAATATTTTGGGGGCGATGAAAGTTTTGTGAAAATGATAAAAAATGCAGCTGGTTTTTGGCAACTTAAATTTTTTTTTTAAATAAATAAATGCTAGCAGGTAAAGAGTTACTTATGGGAAAGTACTGACCATGGGAAAAGTTGGAAGAGCTGCAGCACGTCCGGCCTTCATGAGTGTTTCAGCGTGTGTTTCACGTGTGCTGACGAGACGGACAGCTGAATAAACTCAACAGACACACTGAGATCATCACCACCTCGTTATCATCTCTCATGCTCAGCGTACCTGACAGTCAGGTGATCTCTCCTGACACACACAGGCACAAAAGATCGCCTGACTTCCTCTCAGATCAGAAACGTCCTGACATGCCCACCTCCGGATCTGTCCTACAAGGACACACACACACACACACACACACATGGAGGGCATTCCCAGCAGGCCTGTCGGGATGACCTTGGTTATCACAGTGCGTCACGAAACATGAACTCTCTCACACACACACACACATGATGAATCTTCTGCTGAAAGTCTTACTTCTTCTGAGAGTGATTGAAATGGGAGCGCGTGTTTGTTCCTGAGGTGTTTGCTGTCAAACGTCTGCCATCCGATACTCTCTCTGTCCGTCTCTCCACCCTGATCAATCATCTCGTCTGCTGAAGAAAAAGACAAAAGAGGGAAAATGTGTTTTAGAGGGACTTCAGCTGCCTGTCCGAAGAAGACGACAGGTAATGATTCCAATGCCAAACTTCAAAAGATCTGAATTTCCCATCACAATGTGTTTTCACATGACTAAAATAAATAAAAAAATTAAAATCATGGATTGAGGAGAAGAGAGGGATTTGACATAAAAATGCACAGTAACTTATCAATCAGAGTTATAGAAATAAATGTAATGAACAATAAAAAATATGTATATGTAAGACAATTGAATTTAATATTTAAAAAAAAAAAATATATATATATATATATATATATATATATTAAAATATATAAATAAATATATAAATACAATAAAAAATAATACTTTTTAGTGGAATAAATATTTTTAATGTAATTATTATTTTAATAATAATCATTAATTAATATTATTTTTTACACTACCAAAAGTTTAGGGTTTCAAGTCCATTATTCAATTGATAATTTCTAATGTCATATATACAGTATATATATACAGTATATATATATATATACAGTATATATATATATATATATATATATAAAAATACAAAACATTTTATCATCAACATTTGATGTATATTCATCACTTCCAATATCCTCACTTACAGCAGAGTTTCACCTTGACATTCACCCCACCATAAGTACAATAAGTGCACTCACCTCCTCCTGTGTGTGTGTGTGTGTGTGTGTGTGTTTTGAAGGAAGTTCACCAGATCAAACAGATCATCTCAATATATGAAATAAATCACCTTTGATACTGTTTACCAAAAGACAGAAACTCATTTTCAAATATCACTTGCGATGAGAGACAGAGAGATTATTCATAATGCATCAGCTGAACATATTATTTCATACATTGCAGCTAACAAAAATATGATCTAAGAGTTTAGTTATGAAAACAATTTCTGAATGCTCACTGAATATTCAAAAAGTATTTTTGTCATTTTGAAAACATTATGGAAATATTACTTTTTAATGATCTCTGAACGTTCTGAAACAAGACCAACATTTAAAAACGGGGAAAATCCAGCTAAAATGTTTCAGGTAAAAATATTTTTCTAATAACTTTTTGAGAACATTAGACCAGATAACGTTGAACAAACGTTTGATTAGCATTACTGGAAGAACATTTGTCAGAACATAACAGTTACGATTCCGAGAACGTTCCCTGTTAGCTGTGTTTATAGTTCCAACATCCCATAATAATGATAATAATGCACATAATCCCCAGAGTAACCCATAAAGTCTTTTGCATCTTCAGTAAGTTTAAAATTAATTTTAAGGAAGTTTAAAAGAGACAAAGACACACACACACACACACACACACACACCTTCAGGGGATCTGAATACTGTAAATACACGTGTGTCCCAGTGCATTACAATATCACTGAGTTTAAACACTCTGTGTGTGTGTGTGTGTGTGTTTGAGATGAAAATCACAAAATGTCTGTATCAAACCATCACCTCCCGCATAAACTAGTATCAACTGGCAAACCTCTACTGTACTTGTGTGTGTGCAGGTTGTTTTGTTGATAAAAGTCTGTTTAAACTAAGGGAATGTTTGATCCCGGTCAATTTAGAGGCTTTTTGAAAAGTGTGTGTGTGCCTGTTTGCCAACAGATGTAAAATATTCCTCCTCCTGCGCTAATTATCAGCCCTGAAATGCAAGCAGAAACAGACATATTTGTGTGTTTGTGTGTATGTGTGTAATGATTTGCTTCTCTCCGCAGGCAGGGACGCCCTCTACATTACACAATCCTCTACACACACACACACACACACACTATAACCCAGAATTTATTTAATTAACAGCAGCTCAGGCCCAAAACTAATGAGCCCCCTCTCTCTTTCTCTCTGTGAGTGTGTGTGAGTGTGTGAGTGTGTGTGTGTGTGTCAAAGTGAAGGATTCTACCAGAGGAAACACACGCTCTGAAATCTAAACGCTATGGTGAGTGAAATCATTAAACTCCAGAAAGGGTGACAGAAGAAAAAGATAAAATGATAAAGAGGATGGTGGGGAAAGATAAAAAGAAAAGGCAGCATGTGTGTGTGTTTGCGGGAGAAAGAGATTACTTAAGGACAGGTTCTCTGGTGCAGTCATTCAGAGATGAGGCAACTATTTGAAACTGCTCCAATTTTAAATGAGCGTGAGACAGGCAGAGAGAGAGAGAGAGAGAGAGAGAGAGAGAGAGAGAGAGAGAGAGAGAGGGAGAGAGAGAGACAGGAGGGGTTAGTGAAATGATTTCTAAAGCCAAAAACATTTGAATGCAGAAACGTGAAACTTAATGCCAAATATACATATGAACACAAGTGTCCCGCTAGTCCAATTTAATATTTTGTAGTGTTCATGTTCTCAAAAGAATCTTTCTGATCAAGTTAAGTTTGAGTTTTTATTTTGTTTTAAAACAAGTCATTGCTCACCAAGGATGCATTTATTTGATGAGAGAGAAAACTTCTTTCTGTTTGAATTAAAAATGTATTTTCTTTCACAATTAACCACTTCCTAAATATAAGTATTAATTGGTTTACAAACATCAAAAACAACAAAATCTATTTCTTAACTGCATGTAATTCACAGTATTTTTACTTGATTTCGAAACGACCCGTCTCTTTCCACACCCTATCCTATACCCTATTGCGTTCACATATTTGCATGTACGTACACTACAAACTTGAAAGAACACACCACATGCATTCACTGATAGACAGAAAACAATAGCTGTGGGGTTTTGGGTGCATCGTTTAAGTATGTAAGTGTGCGTATATGTAAAATGCTGAGCATGTATTGTGCATCAGAATGGCACTGACAACATAATCACCGTCTAAATCCATCTCATTCTCTCTCTCTCTCTCTCTCTCTCACACACACACACACACTGAACTGGGCCGTTGAGTGCATAACACTCTTGTTTGTTCTGGTTCATGTCACATCAGTTCTTTCTGTTCCCAACAGACTAAAACACACACCCGCATGCATGTGCGCGCACACACACACACAGACACACACACGCACCGAGGGCTGTGCACTGGAGGAATAATCCATCATTCTCAGGTGAGCGCGGGTTCAGCACTCTTTCTCTTCCATACTTTATTCATACAAGCTCCTGGACTGCATTAGGAGATCAGACTGAATCCTTGACCAGAATCTAAGAAAAGGAAATCACAAATGAGATCTTTATTATCTCAATTCTTTCCGCTAGATAGAACCTTCACTCTAGTCTAGATAGAACCTTGTAGAATCTTAAAGGCTTCATATATAGAACCTTCACTCTAGTCTAGATAGAACCTTATAGAACCTTATAGAATCTTAAAGGCTTCATATATAGAACCTTCAATCTAGTCTAGATAGAACCTTGTAGAACCTTAAAGGCTTCATATATAGAACCTTCACTCTAGTCTAGATAGAACTTTGTAGAACCATAAAGGCTTCATATGGAACTTCACTCTAGTCTAAATAGAACTCTGTAGAACCGTAAAGGCTTTATATATGGAACCTTCACTCTAGTCTAGATAGAACCTTGTAGAACCATAAAGGCTTCATATATAGAACCTTTCAGGGATTTTCAAACATGGATTCATTTTATGGATTTAGTTTTCATTTATTTAAAACGTTAATTAAACATAATGAATTAAATAGCTCATAAGCATATTTTATCATTAGACAAAAGTTTAAATAATGTGTTAAAAATGTAAATATATGCATTTTTTTAAAGACAAAATATTATGATATGTAATTTCTTCATATAATGTGTCATTTGTCATTATATTTCTTTGCTATTTGTGTTCAGTACCTGACTTTTTTACTGTTTATACTTAATTAATGCTTAATTGTTCTGAAAATAATGTTGCATATTAAAAATATTGATGGTCTTTTGTTTCTTCACACTCCAAATATAATTCTACACAACAAAGCGCCTATTTTTATCCATCCAAAGCATCTGACACACAGCTGATATTTTAATGCAGCACATCTGAAACCTCCATTAAGTCTCTTGAGCTTTAAAAGAGCAACCTCTGAGCAATAACATTTCCCTCTGGGTGATGATCTCAGATCTAGCAAACGTGTTCTCATAAAGCAAAACAAAACTGATCCAGAACTGCTCAATCAAAGCAAATCCATCAGCCATTAGAGAGACAGCTTCACAACACTCAACTCAACTGATCTGAGAGCCACAGAGAACCTCTCTATGCCAATCTCAGATCAGATTTCTGTCATTACCACGGATCTGAGTGACTAATATACATCCAGACTTCCTACTGGTGCTTTCGGAGCACCGGTACAGAAATTTGCTATCAAAAAGTTCTTTGTGGCGCTTAAAAAAGTTTGACTCAAACTCTAAAACCCCTTTGTGTTCTAATTGGAACCTTCTTCGGAATTCTCCTTTGTGTTACGACTTTGACATCTTTTGAAAATATATGTGAGCTGGAAATCAATCTGTGCTTTTGTACCTGCGAGCATGTTGTGTGGGTTGGGTTTCTCGTTGTAAAGAGAGCAGCAAACATCTGGCCGACTGATTGAAAGAGCCCTGTGGACCGCTTTCACCACTAATGAGCGTTTACTGCCTGGAAAACAAACCCAGATACTCTACAAATACTGAGACACACAAACACATACAGACGAAAGGAAAAGGTTACACTCCATTGTCTACTTTAGACATTCTACTACGTATAAGTAACTTTGCAACTGCATGTCAATTAACTCTCATTAGAGTATTAGTAGACGGTTAGGGTTGAGGTTAGTAGGATGAGTTGACATGTATTTGACCAGTAGAGAGTGGCGCTTGCAACGCCAAGGTCATGGGTTCAACTCCCAGGGAAAGCAAGAACTGATTAGAATGTCAATGTGTTTCTTGAATGCAATGCAAGTCGCTTTGGATAAAAGCATAAATGTAAATATAAAAGCATCAGGAATACAACTGAAAATGTGCCAATCTTTGACAGCACTTTACTTGATCTTAGATCATAAAATATTCTTAGATCGACTACAAAATTACACTGGTATTTAGGGAGAGGCTTTTAGGTGGTTTAGAT